>WSTW01000354.1:9606-20406 GCA_019632305.1 Tulasnella sp. 403 | reverse complement strand
AGAGGGACAAAGCCTGGTAGGTGTGGAAAAGAAGATTTCACAGAAGAAGGCATTTTCCTCGCACTG
Source organism: Tulasnella sp. 403 (assembly GCA_019632305.1). Taxonomy (NCBI): domain Eukaryota; kingdom Fungi; phylum Basidiomycota; class Agaricomycetes; order Cantharellales; family Tulasnellaceae; genus Tulasnella; species Tulasnella sp. 403. Next base: position 20,340 of record WSTW01000354.1, on the reverse strand, counting down.
TGGGATGAGAACAAGCGATAGTATCGGATAGATCTTGTACATACAAGCTGACAGTACCCTATGCTACAAGATTTATTAATTAACTTAAGCTGGAACTGGATGGGGGGAGGCAGGAATGGGGTCGCAAGCTACCCCCTCCTCGCGCGCATCTTGTCCTAAACCCCAGAGTAGTGTTGCCGTTCAGCTCGCGCGGCTGAAATTTCCCTTCAGCTTCAGCTCATGCCGCGCGAGCTGAACGCGTTCGGCTTTACCGGATATACACTGACATTTCGCGGAGATAAGCTGAACATGACCATCCTGAACGTGAAATATTGGAAATATATGCAGTAGCGATCCTTATTAGTTGACAAAAAAACCAGGAATCACTCAAATTCTCTGCATTTGCTGAACAGGGGGCCCAATTCCTAGTCTCTGAGGCAGTAATTCTGTTGATCTTGATATCACACTTGGTTGCACCGGATGTCTATACCATCATAGCAAAGCACACTTATATGAGATTCGAAGCATAGAGACGCATGTATTGGCCGAGGTGAGAATTTGGAGACCACAACAAACTGTGGGAAGTGCGTAATCCCTAGCTGAAAAGCCAGCTGATGGCTGAAATGATGTAGCTGAAATAGTTTAAGCCGGCTGAAGCTGAACGGCAACACTACCCCAGGGGGAGGTCGCCGGAACAGGCGGTAGTTTAACTCCGTGAACGCGAATGCTTGGTCCTTTGTTTGTCCGAGCCTATGTGGTGGCAAGTTGTGCGAATGGTTTCACTCCTGACCGCCATGCCCAAGATCATCGGTAGAACATTACAACACGATGGTTGGCCAAACCCAGCCTCACGCCCCTTCCAACTCGAAGCCGATGACCGTGTCATGGATCTCTGTGAGCAGTGTGAGCAAAAACTGGGGCTGCTTAGTGGAGCCGTTGCCATTTGGAAGGTGAGTCCGCTGGAATCATCGCGCTTCTGTTATTAACCTGTTATCATCCTGTAGCTCAGACATCCTGTAGCTCTGGAAAATACTGAACAACTCAACTTGATTTCTTTGACTCATGTCTCGAATCTCGGCAATTTCGCTGACCTCATGGAAGAAGGCAGTGAAGTCTCATCGCTCATCCCCGAAAAGCAGGGACCAATTGTTACGTTCGCCATTAGTCCATCTCGACCCCTAGGTATGTTGGCACGCCATTCGCTTCCCTCAAGTTAGCAAGCTCAATAAATCGTCCTGATTCAAAGTCTCGGACAAGAAGCGCAAGTGTGACGAAAACACCGAAACGGAAAGCTACATCAAGCGGGTCAAGATGATGGAGGATCCAAGTAGCTTCTGTCAAAACCATGAGCAGACCGCTGACGACCCAATCCTCCTGAACCACCGCCCCGCAGGCGCCAACGGAATCCCGACAGAACTTTTGGACCCACTCATGGGTCGCCTTCGGGATAACCTATCAAGTACTAAGCCCATACGATGCGACGTTGAGTTCACCGTAGAACTCTGCTCCTTAATGTCACAGTACTATACCTCTGAGGCGGAGCGACTAGAGGCATTCAGAGAACCATTCCAGAAATATTACGCCGTGTATTTCCATGGCGTTCATATTGAACGGGCTTCCACCGAGGCCTCGGCTATTCAAGGTCGTTTTTTCGTTGTGAACATCGAGGGGAAAAATCGTCCTGGGGATGGAGGCGACCCGTCGCTCCAGAACGCCGCTTACTACGCGAAGAAGCTCGCTGAAATGGAAGACGCTGCAGAATTACGACTCCCAATGATCCTTATCGATATAGCGGTATAAATTGCTATCAAGGCTGTTTATGTCGATGGCTGACTTGTCCTCTTGAAGGGTCCCGAGTTGGAAATCTCTGCCGCGGTATTTGGGCCCAAGGTCACGATAGACCCGCTGATCAGGATCAACCTCGCAAGTGCCCCACATGACATCGCCAAGTTTGTCACGGTCTTCGCGGGACTCCGTGTGTCGATGAAAGAATTTGCAGCGTATTACTCGCAGCCAAAGCTACCCACCGTTCCACCCCATCAACGCCAATTCCCGTACTATAATGGAAGCGCCGACGGCGCCGTGTCGTTTTCCTACGAGTGGCCGCTCGTCCGCAGGAGCAACCATCTTGTATTCCTCGTCTCCGGGCGCGTTGCGAAGGAAACCAAAGGAAGCACCCATTTTGTGGTCAAATTCACACTGCGCTACGGAACGGAAACCCACCGATACTGTGCGGAAGCTGGGTTTGCTCCTCAAATCTACCATATGGAAGAGCTGCCAGGAGGCTGGACGGTGGTCGTCATGGAATTCATATCGAAGCCATTTACGCTTCTCTCCGAACTGGGCAGCAAAGACCTCCCAAAGCTCGATCAGCAGCTTCGCCATGCCGTGTCTACGATGCATGATGAAGATTACGTGCACGGCGATCTCCGGGGAGCCAACGTCTTTGGCGATCCCGATACGGGATCTATCCGGATTATTGACTGGGACTGGGCAGGCAAAGAGGGCAGTGTTAAATATCCGCTTATGGTGATCCCAACAAAATCAGGTATAGAGCCCCTCCGCCCCATTTCCAAGGCACATGACCTAGAAGCAATGGAAGTTATCCTGAAACCAGGTATACAAGAGGATGTCTGTGCATCCAAGTGGGACTGACAGCTATTCGCAGGGATACAGGGGCCCTGATCGATAACATACAGCTGTTGTCACGAACACCGTGAGGTCTCCGGTCTCGGTGCCACCCCGACCGTCGATCCTCCCGTCTCGATGCATCCATCGACACTTTCGCCTCCGACGCCTCCTTTCGCTAATCACTCACCCACACTCTCGTCTCTTCCATTGCTCCCATTTTGCCAATTGCTGTATTCACCCTATGTGTACTGAAGCTGCTGTCGTGTCTCCGAAAATATACTTAACGCCAACGGGTTAGGCCTGGCGAGTTTCTTTGTGAAACTAACGCCAGTGAACCCCACCTGTATGACACCAAATGTATACCTAGCAAGCTCCCTGCGGGCATACAGGTGTTCATGTCGTAGCTGACCACCATGACCCGACCAATTCCACATCATTTTCTCTGCTCAAATACTTCGTTCAAAGTTTTCCACCTAGTCTCGCCATTGCGACACCGATTTGCGATCGATTGGCCCTTTCCAACCGAGAGAATGGCTCCGAATCGCTTTCCACACTTGAAACAACTGGTACTATTCGCTGACGGCTTCCCTTCGGCAACATGGACGGTCGCAGTTTTCTTACCCGACCTATGTCCTTTAGAAACCCAGATTCAGTGGAAGAAAAGTCGTATATCACAGCAGGATAGGAGTAAAAAGGGTGACCCAACGTGGCGGGAGATCTCCCAATTGATCAGGCATACACGACATGTCGAGCGCCGCCTCCTCTCCCGGATCAACCAACATGACCCGGAGCTTTCGGTCACGGTGCGCAAAGCGTTGGATAGTTGAACCAGTTGGAGAAAGGGTTCATCCCGCAATGATTTATTTTTATTGTATATATGCGTAGGTTTCTGGTCTCGCAGTCGTGGGTGGCTTATCCCAACGCCTCACCTAGCGAACTTGTCGTATTGTCAGCGTCTGACATCTCGTATTCCGCGAAATGTGTAGGATCGATTCGGAATTTTTGACACGCTGGAATGTAACTACCACCGATTTCGAATCTCATTCACTTGCCCCCTTCATGCTGCGACTGTTTTGTAGCCTTCGTGCGCTGGCGATGGCCGCCCCCTCCATGATCCTGCCTCTAATGCTCGCAAAAGTTGAACGTCATGGCGAAATAGTTCTCGTTGCTGTTCGCCACGAACGACGTTCGTTCGTCCATCAATTCTTCGCGGTACGCCTTGGCTTCTTCTTCCGTCATCGATCTTTCCATATGGCCCATAACCATGTCTAGCGCCTCCTTGGAGGCGTCCCCCGAGTGCGACCGACCAGTTGGTACCGCGTTACCGTCGGGAGAAGTCGACTGAATGGCTGCATCCCGTCGCCAGTGCCGCTGCTGGGGTGGGATCTGCGTTGTCGATGGGATAGTTATAGCGGGATCGACAAGGAACAAAGCGATGATTTTGCGATGGCCGGGTTTCGTGGGGTCGACCAGCTTGAAGGGTGATACGCGGTGTTGGTAAAGATTTGGGAACGCGATGCAGCGGTTCTCGGGAGTCAGGACGGATCCGAGGTTCTGGTTCCTCTCTTTATACCTATGTGAAGACCAAAATGTCACGTGTGTGGTTGGGTATATGGTGGTGACGATGAGAAACGCACCTTTGCATTCCCCATGTCATAAGGACACCCTGGTCATCGTCCTGTTCGTACGGCTCGAAAAAGAAGTGGGCAGATGTCCGGAACGATAAACTGCTCTCCGTAACGTTCTCAGAAGAATAATAGTATATCCCCGACGCAACGATGTGTTCGTTTGCCATACCCTCGATATGCCACTCTCCACCAGAATACTCTGGTTTTTCAGGTGTCTAGGGGACAAATCCAGCAATCAATCCATGGTTACACCGGATATACGACATAAGAAACGACACCAACCAAATGGATGTTCGCAATCTTGACGATAATCTGCACATTCCGTCCTTGTATCGAATACCTCGCTTCACGCTGTGAAAGGTCTTCTGTATACCCTGCCTGAGGAACCGTAGGCAAACCAAACCCATATTCTTCGTCATCCTGATCTGTACGTTTAATAGGAAATAGAATGGTCCCGATTTGATGAGCCTTGCGATCAAACGTCTCCACGTCGTGCTTCCCGATCCAACGGTAATCCCTATTTGTACGAAACGGAACTAGGTTGTGGGGATGCAGATCCGTTAATACGCGGTCGAAGAGGAAGGAGAACCGCGCTACGAGTGCCTCGATGGTGGGGTACAGGTCGGCGTATGTTGATGGGTGAAGGTTGTTTATATATCCCAATGCCTTGGCGGATGATCCGTCAGGAGCGATGGAGAAGTCGGTTGGGATCCATTGGAACCTGGTAGAAATGGTGTATTCCGGGAATCCTTCCTCCTCTAACCTTTCGGGATCCGGGGCAGGAATTGGTGCGAGGTCGGTTGTCGTACATGTCGAACGGTCTTTGTTCTTTGGATACCCAAGTGTGCGGCCGTATACTAGACAGTAGAGTGACGGGTGTACGAGGTCCAGGACGAGCTGGTTGGATCGTGGATGCCAATCTTTCTTTTCGTCCGGTACATTCTCTAGTCTCGCCACCCCGTCTATCAACCGTTGACGAGCATCTTCAGCGATGAGTTTGTCAGATTGGTAGATGCGATGATAGTTTGCTTGCTGCGTACGATGATAGTTAACGCTTCGAAACCAATGTGGTAGTGCAGGGTTATAGACGGACCTCGACTCCCGTAGCGTCATCACGCATTTTATGAAACCCATCTAACTCGTCTAAGACATAGTCGACCTCCTCTCCACGTAGCTTCATTCCGTGGTCAAACTCGATCGCCATGGCTTCATCTTTCCATTTTGCTCGAATGTCAGGCTGTCGATATTTCTCCCACCAATTTGGTTTTGATCGGAGGGCATACGAGATGCCAGACATCCTCTGCTCGACGACCTGTAGTCATGGGACCTGTAAGTGCGTTCCATAAAGAGATGGTCTGGTACGTACAGTGAGGGAGGGGTCACCAATGGTGTCGTCATCATCATATTCTTGAGTCACTTTGAATGGGTGAGGAAACGAAACGCGACCTCTCGGTGTCATCGAGCCTAGCGGAGCGGGCGGCTGTGCTTGGGGGGTAAAGGTAGGATCAACGCGTGAACGGCCGCTAATGTACCTCCCGCGGACACCAGCCCAGGACCGCAAACGACCCAATCTTGGCCGAAACACACGCATGGGATAACAGGAATGACAAGCCTATGGTCCGAAAGAGATTGAAGTGCGCAAAGCGTCAAAGAGGGAATTGGGGCCGTGGTAGTTGACGGAAGGATCGCTGCAGCGGAGTTCGGAAGGCCCTAAATTTGGGTACTATAGGACGCCGGCAATGACTATCCCTAGTTAGAACAGAGACAGCCTTAACGTTGGCTATGACTGCATCTTTAAACCGACCTAAATGTAGGCGACGAAAGGTAAGTAGCTATTGTGACTTGAACTTGGGGAGCAACATGGCGGGGGCTACTTACTGATTCCGACCGTATGCGAGAACGTATCCTCTGAAGGAAATGTCTGTATTTGGTAGACTCCAGTCAAGTGCCTAGTTTTTGCGACTAGATGGGTCGGATGTTGCGCCAGGAGTGGTGTCCAACCCACAGCTTAAGGCAGTCGGGGATAACGGATAACATGCCCGTACAACTTTATACCCTTCCACCATGTCGCAACTTCCCGACGAGACTCTACGCAGAGTGAGGCCGACACCATAATCTCGCATAATGTGGCTCAACGATACCCTCAGATATTGCAACAAATACAAAATACCGCTCAACAGTCATCTCGTTCCCTTTCGCTCTGTCGCGCTCAGATATCCCAAAAGGAACGAGACAGACGTGTCCTGCAACTCACTACCGGTGAAATAATGGCTATACCGCGTACCAGTGGTGCGGATGACGTGAAAATGTACAAGGGAGTTGGGAAAATGTGAGTCGTTTGGTTCGTTGGGGATATCTGCCTCGCTTCATGGCTGATTCTGGTAAAACCTTGGCGCAGGTTCATGCAGATCCCAAGACCGATAATGGAGAAAGACCTCAAGGCTCAGGAGAAGCAGCTCGGTGAAGAAATAGCAGCATTAACGAAGAAATCCAAGTTCCTGGAGAAACAACTAGCGGAAGCCCAATCGCAGCTGAAAGATATCGTGAGTACTAGAGGTCACATTCTGGTATATGACGTGCCTCTGATCGTAGTGTATGTCGTCAAGTTTCACCATGCCGAACGGCAGGGTATGTAATGAGATGGGCACTGTGTCTTTGCCTCCACTTGTTACTGCGGGGTATCGGACATCGCTGGGATGGATAGATCTTGAACCCATGCTTACAACGATGTGAATCCTTTTCGATATCGGTTCTTTGTTCTGGCGTGACCTGGGGAAAGATCCCGTACCTCGCCGTTTCAGTTCTGACTTAACAACGGAACCCCTTCACTGTGCATCGTCGGGATCGTTAACGATGCTAGCTTAAGCGATTCTAGAGCGCACATGAAAATCCATCCACTATTACCCTTCGCAGGCCTCACCTTTCTTTCTACTACCCTGGACGTCCTGTTTCTCCGATTGTCGGGATTCTTCGCTCTCTTACACGTCGCGACGAACCCTAACTCTAGCACACGGGGAGTCCACTTAACAAAAACTCCGTATCAAGCTTTCATCTCCATTTCCGACCCGGAGCCTTTCGGCGCTGCTACATAGCCTTCACCCCTCACGACAGTAGTAACCCACATACCCCTGACGTAAAAGCGCGCCTCTGGTCGGAGGATACCAACATTCTGCTGGCACTGCTCAACGGCCCTTAGATCCCATCTCTTATCCTTTCAGCTTCATTGCGCCAGCGAATCCCTGTGGTTTCGTACCTTTCGTGAGTTCGCTATAAATACTTGACCTCCAAAGGTTCACCTCTCCACACTATACCACCTCCGCAACCCCAGATAACACGTAATACCCTTTTACGTCTCCCATAAATGGCACTTGACAATATCTCTGAATTACCCTCGTCCGTATCGACGTTGTCGATTGCAACTGTCAAGGCAGCGAACGGAACCGCACGCTCCACACCCCGAAGTTCTATCGCCTTGGCCTCCCCTTCCGAATCGATAGCACCAGATTTGGAACTCATAAAAGACAAGGTGGACCTGGATGAAGCACGTCGGACCTTAGCTGAGGGTCACGATGTGCAGGTACTTCGGGATGCACTCCAGCGGGTCCTAGCAATCGCTGATAGATTTGTGAGCCGTGCGCAAAAACTCTTCTATCGGAACTCCTAAACTGACAATATCCGCTTTGTTAGGCCGAGACACTGACGGCCGTCCGTGCCCAGCAAGCAGAACTCGAGGAGTCGAACCGTGTCCTTCGCCAGACGCAAAGCGAACTGGAGACCTCGTTGACCCTTGCGAAATCCAATCTCACTCTCGAACGAGCAAATAATGAAATGCTAGAGGAAGCACTTAAGCGCGAAGGCAGCGCTGGTGCCGGAAAGGACATCGGTTGGAGGCGGTGGAGCGACCGCGAAGCCTCAATAAGGCGGAGCATGACCCCTAGCGGCGAACGCCCTGGTTCATCGCAAGCCCGTGCTATCGCTATGACCGAGTCTACGTCAGCTGACGGAGAAACCGGACGAAAGCGCAGTCTCAGTAATAGCAGTAGCACTGGACCTGCAAGTACCAGCAACAGCCCAACGATATCTCAGGCACCAGTCACTCCTCCAGTGCCCCAGGAAAGCAACCGCTTTTTCAAATTCCGCTTTGGCTCGGCTGTAAGAGAGTCCGTCTCGGTCAAAGTCTCCCCTACTACCCTCAGTCGATCACCTACAACCAGTGGGGGTCCTGTGGTCAGCCCCAATCCAACTCACCTCACCTCCGCCTCCCTACCGTCTCTTTTGGTTGCACAGAATAAGGGCACCGAATCTCCGAATACATCTCGACCACCAACGCCACCGCCATCCAAAGAAGGACTGAACACACTCCGTATTGAGCTAGACGTCCTCAAAGCCCAACTCGATGAACTCCAAAAAACTCACACCGGTCTTCGATCATCGCACGCCGCACTGGAAACCTCCCATAAGTCCCTCACAGACGCAAAAAAATCCCTCGAAGAGGAGCTCGAGTCCCTCTCCCAAGCCTTGTTCGAGGAGGCGAACAACATGGTGGCAGAGGAACGGAAGAAACGCGCCGCATACGAAGAAGAGCTTGAGGTGTGCCGCGCGGAAAAGGACGCGCTGAAGGGAGCGCTCAAAGTTGTGGAGGCGGAGAATGGGTTACTGCGACAGGGCAAGAGTGCGGAGAGTCTTGCCGCACCCGTTGACCTCGACTCGTCTCCGTCCGTTTCGGACCATGAGGTGGACAGGAAAGGCCCGGATGGCGACGACAAGCCCAGCAATGAAGAACCCGGACAATCGCAAGATGACGCTAAATCCATATCTTCCCTCGACGCTGTCAAGTCTCGCCCGACATCCCTCGTCGAAGCTCAGCCTGCACCGTCACGCTCACGGCCAGGATCCCCACAGCAACGAGCTGCACGAATCGAGACAAGCCCACAGCCAGGATCCCCGTCATCAGGGACGCGGAGACGAATAGGCACCCTCAACCACTCGCCAGCTAAGCGTCACTCGACAATCTTCCTGTAACACCCAGACCTTTCCCCTCCCCAGGACGTGGAACATGAAGTCTAGGAATACATAGTGTGATCGGTCGACATAACGGCCTATTTATTACGCGTCGTGCAAGGCCTCCATCGGGCAACTACCAGCAGGTCTGCTGCAGGTCATACCCATCAACCGATGATCGCCCGTACTTACACCTTGGTGTAGTTCAATCCCGATTGTACAGCACTTATGGCCGGCCGTCGAGGCCGTCGTAGTGGCTACTATTGAACAGTCTATAAATTAGTTCAGTATGTATGGCTAGGACAGAGAACACCATATGAGATAATCTTCCTTGCGCTCCTCAACGCCCTTCAAAGATCTCCTCCAATAACGTCCTCTCTACGGCCTCCCAGTCCACGGAACCAGCTCCAGGGGTACTTGAGCTCCCGCCACTGATACTGCTGACGGCGCTGCTGTACACGCTTTCGTAGGAGAACAAGCTGACGTGCGAAAAGAACGGCACAAGGTCCTTGATGCTCTCGATGGAACGGACGGAGGAAAGAAGGGGGCGACGAAGGTGAGGGTGGAGAGGTGACGAGGCGCCATTTGTATTGCTCATGCCCATGCTCGTTTTGTCGAGAACTGCAATATGGTGGGCTTCAACGACCGGGACGTTGGCGCTCGCCGCATGGCCCTATATGGCGTTGTATCAGCAAGCTACAGGACCCCACTAAGCGGAATACTTACCCGTACATCCGGGAGATCAGCGATAATTTCGGCCAGTTGGTCCATTATAGATTCGGGCATCCATGACTCTGGTCTGTACACAGCGTCCACGGTATCGGTCACAAACATCCACTGATGCCTGTGTGGAAAGGTCATCAGCTCCGAAATTCAACACACCGGGTAACATGCTACCTACACTTGAAACTCTTCGGTCTGAAGAACAAGCACCAAGTCGAGGAACTTGCACGCGGCCAGGATTACTGTCAGGTCATCGGCACCATCCGATGGGGGAGACGCCATGCATTGCTCAAACACCCGGAACTGCGAAATCACGTTAGTGAGTTCTCTGGCCAGAGGAAAGACGGACATACCATTTCGGTTAGGATGACCGGCCAGAAACTGTTCATATTGTGGGGCGATAACCGGCATAGGAGTACTCGGAGGCATAGATAGACCTCGCTGATGACGACAGGGGCAACGCTAGTTGCGCGGAGGATATCGACAAGTTTCTCCTGGATTTGTGGCAGCTGGGCGAGACATTGGTTCCTCTCTCCGACAAACAGGACGTATGAAAGGCGGCGGAGATTGAGGGACCGGAGTAGCATTTCGTATTCTCGGTTCGCGAAGATATTGGCGGAGGCGGCAATAGTTATCTTGCCTGCGGAAGCTCAGCTCCTGGGAAAGTGGAAACAAGGTAAAGAAGACATACCGACAAGTTCCGTCACGAGCTGCTTGTCAGAGTCCATCATCGCACGGATGAGGGGCTTCCACTTAGTGTTCGCTGATGGTG
>WSTW01000353.1:0-20407 GCA_019632305.1 Tulasnella sp. 403 | reverse complement strand
AAGCAGTTATGGGTCAATCTCAAAGTCAACCACTTGCTGCCCTTTGCGGAAAAAGGGGGCTCGGTTCAAGTCGAATTTTCCCACAAAATGCCAACACGGCATCTACCCCCGATGTTTGTGACGCGTTCTTTCGCACATGCCCGACTTTGCAGCAGCAGGGCAGGCTGCTTCGACGCAGCGCCACGCAGTCAACAATCTCCCAGACTTTGCGATATCACCCCGCAGACTCAGACGCTTAACCGCACACCCCTGCCCCCATGATTGTGGTCGATAATGCAGGTCCTGCCTCCCCTCTCAAATCACCCGGAGGGTCCAGTTCTCCCACTCAACCACTTGTATCGCCCCCACCCCCTCCTTACCAAAATCAGCGCCCACCACCGGGCCCCTCAGGTCAAGTCATGTATCAGCCGGTCCATCCGAGTACTGCGCGCCCCGAGCCCGCTGGGCGACGTTTCCTCAAAGCGTTTGGTCTTGCGCTTTTGATATACGCTCTTTGTAGCGCCCTTATTGGCAGTTTTTTTGCGCCTGAAATCATTCGGTTTAAATGGGTAAGCAATAGCCAGTTGGTCTAGGTTAGGGAGGATGCGTACTGATGCGGCGATTCTGCTTGGCGTTGCTTAGGGACCACCCGTCGAGCCCAGTGCTGCCGACGGAAACCCTATCAACTGCCATCTCCCTTTCGAGCCGTATACGAACATCCCAGTTGGCAACCTACCGGCCCTTCGTTCGATGGTCTCGCACAAGACCGACTGGGACGACGCTTGGTCCCCTATCCCATCATTCTATCCACCTTATTCGGCCAAAACTACATTCACCCTCCCCAGCAACGTCCCACTCCTTTATTTCCTTTCCAAAGGCTCCTTTGCCAGCGGTAATATCCGTTTTGTCTATTCGGAGGAAGAGGGCAGTGACGAAGAACGACCTGTCCAAGGCGAAATCGTCACTCGGTATTGGTCATTAGCTGCCCGAAACAATGTGAATATCTGCACTCTCTCGAAAGAGGAAGGCTCGTATGGCCTTGGTATCTACGTAGGGGACCATCATGTAACGCAACCAAGGCGATACTAATAACGGATTCCCTAGACCGCAAGGGGCTGGCCGACTCCGGAGCGCGATGTTCTCCATTTCGAAGTCACCATCACTTTACCGAAACCCTCAGGTGGGTGCCCTCTCGACAAAGTCGGGGCGTTTCTTTCTCATCCTTCATTTCAGCCTCCCACCCTGGTCCTAGAGGTCTACAGACCAAGCTACCTCTGTTCGCTCATGACATTGGAGATCTTGGATCACATTTCGTATTCCATACCATTGATTTCTCTTCGACGAATTCTGCCATCCGTGCAAAGGTGACATTCTTGACATGTGGTCCAGTATCGTCTCTGACGGTGTTCCGCCCCAGTCACTTCGAGCCAAGTCGATCGAGGCCACCACAACGAACTCGCCCATCTCTGGATCGTTCAATGCTACCAGCTTCCTGTTGCTTGCGACTAGCAACGGATACATTGACGTACGCTCAGATCCATTTTGACATTGCTCCCTCCACTCATTGAGCTTTCAGGTCGACATTGGTGCGAGTAACGAAGACTGGCACAAGCCTACTTCAATTAACCTTATCACTTCAAATGCGTACGTGGGTCAATCCATCAGTTTGCTCCCCGTTCTTAAATGTCCCGTAGTCGCATCGAGGCCGATATCGTCCTTACATCCTCGACTAAAACCGACGGAGATCCTGCTGCACCCGGGTTCAGCATTAACCCGGTGAGTGAACTATAGGATCCCTCGCGTATGTGTCTGACGTTCCTATCACAGACCACCTCGAATGGTCGTCTTCACATAGCGATACCCAGCGCACCCGTCGGCTCACATATCAATGTTGGCGCACGTACCAGTAATGCCGCCGCGTGGCTCGGTCTACCCCCGGCGTACGAAGGCAAGGTGGCCTTGAGCACATATAATGGCGTCGTCAACGTTATTCCCCACCCGAACACCGAGGACCCAAGTGGGCATGGCCACTCGAGAACCTGGAAAATTGACAAGGCCATGATGGGGCGAGTGGTTGAAGGCCGCGTGTGGTGGGGACCAGAGAAAGACCACCGGGAACTGGGCTACGCCGAAGTCAGGACGAGCAACGCTCAAAACATTGTTGAACTCTTGTAAAGCAGCTATCAAAGGCGACTACAGCAGTAGCCACTCAGGTGTAGGAGTTTTCTTTATTTTTTCTTGGTTGTCGGATGCTATGCTAGTGACTGGATAATCCTCTTTTCATGAATTGCCATATCATCCGTCCTGTCAGATTTCCATGTTGTCTGAATAGACTCGTCCCCACACCGCGAGGGGTACTGGAGCAAACATCGCGCTCATCAATAGCCCGCACGAAACGCACGGGAGGACCACCAACTCCGTCTCTCGCTTAGCTGTCACCACCGCCTGACAACATATACCCTCACACCACGATCGGCCGATGGACCTCTTTGCACGACGGAATAGCTCGTGAAAATTCGTGGTCCTCTCGTGGTCGACTGGCTCTCAACGAACACATTCATACACATCTTGGGCTTGTCATTGGAGTCGCGCGTGAATGCGGCCGACTTACCATGATAAGGTCGTCATTATCTTGCATCCACCAGGCTTAATGGGCGAGACTCGTCGTGTGGAGTGTCGCCGCCTTGGTTATCATGACTTTTGAAACATGCTTTATGTCGACCGCCATGACGAGCTATGGCGTTCGCTTGGTGTTCATATAGCTGGCACTTATCGCTTTGTCGACAGGTCGTACCTTGTATATCTTCCGCTGCTCTCCGCTAAGGCCCTCTACTTCACCTCTTCAACAATGTCTGCTTTCAAAACGTTCCTTATACTCCTTCCTTTCCTCTCAACACCTGTATTTGCATGGGGTCCAGATGGTACGTCCGACATCATCTGATATTCTTTATTCCAACTAAACGATACTTCTAATTTTCCTGGCAGGACACGCCGCCGTCGCTGACATCGCTAGCGAATTTCTCCTCCCCGAAACCCAAACCATAGTAAAGAACCTAATTGAAACAGAAGTGCGATACATGGGACTCGCTATGGGCGCTGTCGCAAGTTGGGCCGATGACCATCGCGCAACGAAACAGGGCCAGTATTCGGGCAAGTTGCATTATATCGACGCCAAGGATAACCCACCGCAAGAGTGTGGGATCGTTATGGAGAGGGATTGTCCTGATGGTTGTGTTATTACTGCGATGTGAGTGTTTTGGCGGTTAGCCCAAGTTTTGGTCGTGAGCTGACGAGCGCTCTGCTTTCGTTCTTTTATCGATCGACAGTGCCAACTATGTGAGACCTTCCGACTGGTCTCTTTGATTCTGATTTCTTACACTCTTATACCTCTAGACTACCCGACTGACCGATCCCACCGTCGGACCTTTCGAGAACGCCGAAGCGTTGAAATTCCTCGTGCATTTTATCGGCGATGTCCACCAGCCTATGCATACAGAAGACAAAGCAAAGGGCGGGAACGGGATTATGGCCAGGTGGCAGGGTACCAAACGAAACTTACATAGGAGTGCGTCGCTTTCCTCCTATCATCTGGGACAACGATGCTAACGGCAGGACGGCCAGTTTGGGACTCGGAGATTCTCAAGACCATGGTTAAAGACTCGGGATTAGGCTCGACGAACGCGTGGGCTTCGAATGTCACTCAGGAACTCCGTGGCGGCAGGTTGGCACCTTTCGTACCTCAGTGGATATCATGCACGAATCCAAACGACGCAATCGTATATCTTTCCGTCCTTCTCTACATGCCGTCGTTTACTCACCCTAATTTCAGAATTGTTCGCTCGAGTGGGCGAAGGAATCGAACGCCTTTGCTTGCTCCTATATTTTCGTCAACCGTATCGAGGGCAAGGAACTAGCAAGAGCGTACTATCAAGGTGCAAAGCCGATTGTTGAAGAGCAGATCGCGAGAGGTTTGTCCCTATTGTATCATATTGATAAGCGGGGGTCAACTAACTCATCTGTGACTTCTAGCTGGTGTGAGGCTGGCAGCTTGGCTCAACATGATCTACACAGGCAAGACAGGTTTTGAGCCTGCAGAAGCTGTGACAGGGGCTGAAGTCGATGTCGAAGAATTGGTGGATCTAATGGAGACAGACCAGGACTAATCACCTCATCTACACACATTTCTTATCAACCACTGTATATTTATCTAATGGCTAATTTATTTGTTTCTGGAATCTATGGGTGTAGAACAAGACAAATAGGATCCATGGCTACACTCCCAGAAATACTGTATCACTAGGGTTAGGTTTAGTAAACCAGAAAAAATATAAAAGAAATCAGGCCCTGACGACACTCGCCGCTAGTGCAATAGCGAGGTCATCTTGTGGCGCTTCGTGCAAGCAGAGGAAGCGCCACTGGGGATGGAAAAATAAGTAAACCATAATGAGTCCGGTGGACTCATAAAAGTGGTTAAACTTTTAAGAACAGATACTACACTTGATCTAAGCCAAGAGGCTAGAGTGGTAAGGAATTAGAAATGCACGCGTTGCGGCTTATATTGGATTCGAAGCGATGCACGGACATCGGGGGAGACTTTGGGATGAGGGTGTGGTTCCACAAGCGCGCGTCCCCCCCTCTGCGGTGGTTTTGCTATGGAGGCGCAACGACTGATAACTTAGCATTAGTGACGCTAGTGGGCCAATTTCCTCTCCTTTAATCTCAGCCCTTCCAAAAGACGTTTACCATGGGCACATAGAATATGCCATCCTCCATAAAACGAGAAATCAAGAGTCTATACGAACGAACAAAGGCAAGCCGGTGCATCACACGCCTGCCAAACTCGTCATTAGCTCGGCAGGTTTCGGCGTCTGATACTACAACATGCAGCCTTCACGCTCTCCTCTTCAAGGTACGGTCTACTTGGGGCACAAGTCCGACCAACACGAAATGCGGTTCAACCAAACATTTACCAAGTAGCCCGACCTTTTGCATTCGAGATGTCGCTCAGGATATCGTCCACTGTCGCGCATCAGCGATTCTACACCAAGTACGCGCCCGCGTAGTCCCATGACGCGTACTTGTCTAGTGTCCCCCAGGTGAGCCATCGGGATAGTCCCAAGAAAGCTCTAACTCACAGACAATGGCTCTCCCGCCGTCCCTAGCAAAGCCAACCACCAATCCTGTCGCTTTATTTGATACCGGCCCCGAACTAACCCGTCTCCCTGAAAGCATGCGGATGGTAAGTTGGATAGCTACATAGTGTACACAGGCAGTGACTTACCTGTCGCAGCAGCTGGGACATTTCCTATTACAGTAGGCTTTGGTTCGCCCTCGCCGAACCGGATCATGTGAACCTCTCCCTCGGCTGTCGAAAGCGCAACGGTCCAGGTGTTATCCTGGGATATGGAGGGTGAATAACCGGCCTATAGTTCTGTCAGTCAGGATGGCACGCATCAGAGGTTAGGTCGAGCCGACGGACTTGTTCATCTTTAAGGTGGGCCACACTGCAAGGAACATCTGTTTTCTTCTGCCGGATAGCAGGGACGTCCCAACGCTTCACTTCTCCTCCAGTGTTGGCTCCTAAAAGCCAGGACCCATCGGGAGAAAAGCGAACGGCGACGAAGTTTCGACCCGGAAGGGTGGTGGTCAGCGACTTCGTTTTGATATCCCAGATGTGCACTCCGCCCCTGTTGGTCCCCGCAACTACGAGATCACATTCAGGGGATATCGCTATTGCAGAGGGGGAATCGCGAAAGTCTGTCTTGAGGACTACCGGTTTTTGTTCTTCACCACCAAAGTACCATACACGAATGACGCCGTTGCTGGCTGCTGACGCGACGAATGTATCGTCTGAAGAGATGTCGATGCCCATCACTGAGGCGACCTGTCCTGTAAACGTTTTGCACAGGCTCTCCGAGTTTAAATCCCACAACTACATGATCGACATTTCTGAGTAGCGGACCATAAGACACCGTTAAAACATACCTGAACATTGTGGCTAGTGTCGCTCAAAGCAAAGAAGCGCCCCGACGGACTGAATGTGGAGGAGGCTATAGCCTTGGTTGATGTCATGGACAACACTCTGGAAAGGCGTGTTAAACGGGGCTGTTTGTCAGGTAATGTAGAGCGTACTTTACGACTTCCCATGAGCTTGTTTCGACAATTTTGACACTCCCTGGTAAAGCTACAGCAAGACCAAGCCCGTCCCTGGAGAAAGCCAACATTGACACGCTGCAAAAATTACAGACGACGGACGTCAGTCGTCACAGGTCCACACCGTAGAGAAAATTGTTAACTTCTCCGCCACAGGCACACTTGCCGTCATCTCAAAGCGAAATGACTGGCCAGTGACAATAGCAAGTAACTCGCTCGCCGGTGGGCGCAGTTCGGGATTGTGTTTCCAGCAATGTCCCATGATGTTTTGGGCGCGTGGAGGGCAATCAAGCGTCTCTGGGACAATTGGCAACGCGCTTTGATGAATGTGTTCACGCAAAGCCTCAATGTTGGTAACAGGTTCGTAGGGCGTACGGTTGGTTATGATCTGGGATGTAGCGTCACTTTAGCTTCCTCTCATCGAAAGTGATACAATTGACCTTGAGGAAGAGACATCCCCACGACCATATGTCACTTCTTAGCGTAGGTCGTGAAGTTCCAGCCAGTACCTCGGGGCTATCGTAGCGATAGTAGCCCTCCGGTCCGGCCGTAGTAACCTCGTCCGTTGTACCGACCAACGCAGGAACGCCGTAATCGGACAGCAGAGATTGCCCAGTAGTGCTCACAAGAACATTGCCCTACACGGGTCATGGTCAATAGAAGTTTGCGAAACGACAATTCTTCCACAATACCGGGTGGATACCGCCATGGCATATCGGCGGGTCTCGGGTGTGGAGATATAAGAGACCTTCCGCTGTCCCTTTCCCCTACGAGGAACCATACATGAGATCGGCTCTAGCCATACTCCATAGGATGAAAGCTTACAAGCTCAAGTCGTTGTGCGTAGGTGAAGGTACCCTTTCCTAGGTACGTAGCAAGTGTTCCAGCGGATTGGTATGGATACACAAGCAAGATGTCCCCGCCATCCTCGCAAAATCCTCGAAATCGGAGTACATTCGAGTGTTTCAACGTAGCCCATACCGGCACATCTTTCTTGACGTGCCGATAAATGAGTTAGATTGGGGGTGGTATTGCAGATGAGGAAGCAGACATTGTAACGTACCTCGAGAGCAGCCCAGGCAGTGTCACCGACGTGTGGAACAAGCTTTTTTACTGCAACAATTTCTTCGGAAGTACTTCCAAGGGGGTTCTGCAGGGTTGCCCGATAGACTATACCGAACCGACCAGACCCAATTCGGCATGTTTCGTCGAAGATGAGACGCGCCCTCTTCAGCTTCAAAGCTTCCACAGGCAATATATCCTGCAACAAGGCCAACATATCAGTGGTGCCGATGAAAAGCAGTGCACAAGCATATTACCGGCGGCGCCCCAAGTATTTCTTGCACCTGATCTTCTCCGCCTAAAACACGACTCTAAATTGTCACATTCCATTAATTTGCCGTGCATCCCACCTGACAAAACGGCCACGCACTTCGCCATTGTCGGGCGTAGAGCCGGAAGCACTTGCCAACAACGCGTCAGGAGCGTTCGAACGCGTGGAGGACACCGGAGCTCAGCCAAGACCGCCGGCGGAATGTCCTCGATGATCCACTTCATGATTGCCCCCGGGTTGTTGGCCCAATAATAGGGGAATTTCCCGCTGAAGGTCTAGTATGCAGTGATGTCAGTGCCGAATCTCAGCGTAGCGACAGTTGCTACCTCTTGCAACAAACATCCCCAAGCCCAGACATCACTCTCCTGAGCACGTAGAGAAGTTCCAAGTAGCAGTTCCGGGCTTTCATACGGTAAAGATCCACCCTGATTGAAAGTCGAAGTTGTCAAGCCGGAGGGCATACTCTCCATGGTCTTGGCTAGACCAAAGTCGCATAAGACAGCGCGGCGATCGTCGTTTATGAGCACATTTAGCTGAGACCAAAAGTGAGAAACGAGGAGCGAGGGGACGGTATGGAATGGACTTGCCGATTTTATGTCACCGTGACAAACTGGAGGGTCTAGGCCGTGCAGGTATTGTAACCCTTGCGCCGTATCTAGGGCCTTCAAACAGTAAATTAGAATATATATACATATATTGTTGACGGGAAAAGGACTGACAAGTCGTAGTCGCACGTCTTCGGTTGGCCCCATCCGTAATAGGTAGTCGTTAAGATTCCCGTTTTGAAGATACGGTGAGACCAGCCAAGCTTCTTCCAACCGTAGTCCTAAGTAGTAGCCAATCAACGGGAGGATGTTGGGGTGCGTCAAACCGGCCCAGACGGTGAGTTCCCGGACCAAAGCCTGAAGGGAAAGGAGCTCGTCACTGCCAGGACCATGGAGAAAGACCAGGACCAGAGCTCACGATAGCCATTCGAAGGGATTTCTCTCTTCCCCCTACACCCTTCAGCTTCTTGACGACAACCTTTGCTTCAGGTCCAAAGAGGCGTTGGCGCATCGTTGCCCGGGACACAACTCCGTAGCCGCCAGCGCCAACTCTAGCATTGGTCGCAGGGAAGGTGAACCACGATGGTTTCACTTCGTACTTTCTTAACGGCACCAAAAATTCTTCCTGTATAACTTACAATCAGGACTTGCGAACAACTACACCATTTTTTGGGCTCACCAGTTCACGCTCAAGAGGGTCAAGATCGGCACTTGATGAATTGGTCGCCGAAGCCGAAAGGAATGAGGAATGCCGGCTGCGATCTTGGAGGAAATGTAGAGTGCCAGCTAACGGAAACGACTGAGCAACGGTAAACAGTGTTTAGAATTAGCGAGCCTACCGATTAATAATGCAAGAGCATGTGTCATTGTCGGCCGTTCATTCGGTTCTCGGTTCCAGCACTGGTTCAGAAGCTCTCGGACATGTTGCGGACAATCCCCCGGCTGGAGAATCGCAGGAGGAATATTTTCCGATATTTGGTATATCACTCGCCCTTCCAAGGCAATGTCATGATATGGTGTCCGGCTGGTAACGATCTGAAGAAGCGGTTAGAATTGATGAGAGTGAAGTTCTGTCACCCACCTCCAACAACAAACAGCCCCAAGCCCATACGTCACTTTGAAGGGTAGGTTGGGCATTTGGGACGAATAGCTCTGGGCTCCAATATCGTACCGTCCCTCCATTGTTCAAACTGGAGGTGACAAGGGTTGACGGTTCCATTTCAGTAGTTTTGGAAAGGCCAAAATCACACAGCTTTGCATGGCCATCAAAGGCAACGAGGACGTTGAGCTAAGACGGAATGAGCCGATATATCCTGACTTCATTGCGATCAAGCAGTACATACCGCCTTGATATCGCCGTGGCAGATCGGTGGGTTTCGCGTGTGCAGGTAATCTAGCCCCTTCGCAGTATCTTTTGCCTGTATGAAAGACATAAGCAATGTAATCCTGAGTGGTTGCAAAGGGTCGCCAAACCAGATCGAGTCGTTCGTTCAGTGGAGGGTGCCTCCTTTCTAGGTAATCGTAAACGTTTCCTTGAGACGCAAATGGAGACACTAGCCAGGCCTCCTCAAGCTTGGAACTCAAATAGAACCCTAGGAGTGGGAGGACGTTTGGGTGTTGGAGACTCGCCCAAACCTGGAGTTCTTGCACGAGTGCCTTTGAATTGGTTACCAAGGTTATTATGAGTCATTCGTCCATGCGTGAAACTCACGAGAGCGACGCGAAGACGCTGTTCCCAGTCTTCAGCGGTGTAGAGCTTCTTAACTGCGACATCGGTCTTGTCACCAAAGAAACGCTTCCGTAAGGTGGCACGATGGACGGTGCCATAACCCCCGACGCCGATTTCGGATCCTTTTTTAGGTAAATGGATCCACGATCGTTTCAGACAGAGCGGCTTCAGGGATGCCAGGGATGTGGACTGGGAATGGGCAAGTCTAAGTAACGCGATGTATGAGACAAGCTGGCGTACCAATTCGCGCTCAAGTGATTGTGTGTTCTCCAGTGTCATGAGGTAGTCTCAAAGTCGCGAGCTAGACTGGACGTGAGGTGGGTTTAACTCGATGCTGGTGGTGGTTTGTTTCAATACTGAAGGTCTTTAAGCCTCGCCCACCGAAACAGTAAACTCGTACATGCAGGTGGCCGATGGGTGCAGCGAGACAACCGTTTCTTTCCTTAGCCTTGCCGAGATATGAATGACCTCCCTTTGTCTCCGCCTTTAGTGCCCAAGGAAGTGCTTTGCGTGTAACAGTTGACGGTCCGAGACGGCAAGCCGCTGGAAGCGACATCCACATTGGAGATGAGAACCTCCAGAAGAGAATACTAAGGTTTGCGGATGCATTGCGTGTGAAAAACCTTGTTAAATGACAAGCCTTTTAGAGTCGCACAGAGGGAAAAAGATGACTCTAAGTAGTGCGATTGGGGAGAAATGGACCTGGCAACGGAAGGAGAGAAAGAACTCCCCACCTCCGACACTGGGAGGACCGGGTTGTTACATAAGTCCGGTATCCCCCCGGGCCCGGACCGGTCAATGTTTGAATCCTTGAATCCGGCTGTAGGGCCCGGCCTCTCCTGCACAAGTTAAAAAGTTCTTTGATATCGAATCGTTCGTGTACGGCTAGCAAAGCTAAATTGACGTGTATGAATTACGTGGTACATCGAAAGAAGATGGCCAGATAAAACGTTCGTATCAGTCGAGGCAAAAGTGTCCGACATCGTAACATCTCGAAAAGATAGGTCCACAACAGACATGAGAGGGGGAAGTAATGGATACTACAGTATACAATACGACGTAAAAAGGCATTCAAAACATCACACACACAACGCAGAGCAAAATGAGAGGCGAAAGCAAGAGAAGTCCATGACAACATCTAACTAGAGGGGTTGAAATCATACAGGTGGGTCGTGAAGGGTTACGTTACTTCGCTGGCGCTCGGACGATCGGTCTTGTAGACGTCGCTGGGCATTACTGAGGTACCTGCTGAATCGAGAGACACCATGGGCCTGTGGCTGCTGCATGTTCTGCGTAGCCTCTGGTGCAACACCATTCGCCATATTCTCGAGCGCGGTGAAATCTAAATCAAGTTAGGTTAGATAGTGAAAGGGCTTTTCCGAACGTATCGCTGACCTTCTCTGCATAGAGGGCATAGCCCAGATACTTGGAGGAGCCAAGGGTCGATGCAGTCAGGATGGAACTTGTGCTGTCCTTCGCAAGGCAGGACACGAAGATCATCCCCTTCTTCAAACTCGGTAAGGCAAATGGGGCAAATTTCTATCCCAATCATTTCCTTTGTCGGCGGAGAAAGGCCAGAAGGCGCAATAAGCTGCCCCCCCTCTCCATGTCCCTGACTACTCGAGGCTCGTCTCGTCAAGGTATCTGGAGTGTAAGAGGGTTCTGGCAACATCGTGGACGAGCTTCCGACAGCCTCAGATGGCTTGGCATGCGCAGCATCGGTCAGTTCGAATGCCTGTCCACGCCCCGCGTGATCGGCCGCAGTTTCTAAATCCGAGTCCATCATCACAGAGGGCGCCTTGTACCCGTAGGACACTGGCGCTGACGGCCCATGCGAAGTCACTTGGCTGGTATTAGGATTGGCGTTGTTCGCGCGTCCGAACTTGATGACGGGGAAGGTATCGAGGATGGCACGTGTCAGACCCGCAGCACGCGTCTGTGATTCACCTTCGAATCCGTCGATGGTTGGGTCTCCTCGCCGAGGGCCGTAGCGCTCAGGATTCCTAATCGCCCGAATTGTCTGAACACGGAGATTGGGAAGTTATTTTAGGACTCCCCAAAGAAGATGACTGCACCAAACTTACCCCGCTGACCACCACGATGCAGAACAGGGCTGAAACACAGCCAGTGATCGTGTATAGGATTATCCTGGAATCACAGAAGATTACTGCGGGCCATTTGTGCTTAAAATAAACAAGCCACTTACATGGCTAGCCCCGTGTTAGGTCCCTTGTCCTTGTCAGAACCAGCGGGGTGGGCTCCATTTGTTGTATTGGTGTTGGTGAGCCCATCGCTGGGATCCGTCACATTTTGCAGTTTAACGGTGGCAATGAGATAGCCAGGCTGGACGCCATTGCCGAGGATTGCGTTGTTCACACTGTTGGCGGAGCTGTTCAGACGTGTGGCGTTGAACCAAAAGAACTCTGTTCTGTTGACATTTTGAAACTGGGATTCGATCAACCTGTCCGAAAGGCCTTAGTTGTGACTTCTCGCTAGATGAACAGCAGGGCGTACCGAGCGGATGATCGCCTGATGGTTGTATAGATGTCGAGTACTTGGTCAAAGAGGGCGGGGTCCGCGTAATCCGGGTTGAGCAAACAAGTTTGAGACCAAGTCGAATAGAGAAGCTAGGACAGAAAGTGCATTGGTACAACGCGTGAGCACGAACCCACGGCCTCCGAACAGAGCTCCAGTACACACCGAGGCCACAGCACCCCGATCACGAGCAAGGGTAAAGATGTCCATATCGCTGGGAGTCGCATCAAGGAACCAGACGACGATCAGCAGCTCGAACACGACGTCCGCAGCGATAGGGACCTACAGGGATGCATCGCTCGAGTTCCTGTCGCAATTCACCAACGCGATCCAAGGAGTCGTAGTATACTCCATCCATGCAGGTATAGTCGCATTCTCTGAGAAGTGGACTAACGCGCCCTGTAGGAGGTATTGGGGGCAACACGGTCAATGGGGATGAACAGCAGAACAGTACGCGAGAAAGACCTTTTCGATTCCAGTACTACCCCCTTCCACCTGAAGTTGACGACTTATTCCCTCCCGATAGTATCCTTGGTTGGTCCATCGCACAACAACGGTACTGTCTGCGTTATCAGGCGTCGGGATGGTTGAAGTGTCGTTACTCGGTGTTGCGGGTATATACGCTTTTGAGACAGAGAGAAACAGAGCGAGAACGAATCCAAGACGGGTGATGGGAGTCATGAGAGTAGCGGGTGAAACTGGGGAAGGGAGGAAGAGGGATGGAGCGACCATTAGCACCGTGGTCTAAAGTAGAACTAAGAGTAGGGGATTTTCCCGCGTGTTAGGTCCCTCGGCTGAAGCCACGCCCATTACATAGTGCACCCGGTACCGATCGGTATTATTAGACTATTCGACAGCGATCACAAATTTCCGTACGCAGTATCAACCTTCTCGGACGACGTCGCGGACAGCTTGCTTGAAGATCTCCAGTCCTTTCGACATGTCCTCCTCGGAGATATTCAGCGGTGGCATGAATCGCACCACTTCGAATACCGAAGTCGTGAGGAGAAGCATCTCATGCTCCATGCATTTTGCGGATACGCGGCTAGCCATTTTCGCAGGAGCCGCAGCATTCGCAACGGGGTCAAAGGACGCCATTGCAGGGCTGGCAAACTCCAAGCCAACCATTAAGCCACTCCCTCTCACCTCAAGAATATACTCTCCAACTTCATCACGCAATTCTTGTAGGCCCGCAAAGAGTTGCTTGGACCTAACATCACGTTCCCCCGTCAGCAATCCGTGCGGACACGGGAATACCGTGCATGACCCACCGCGCTTGCACGTTCTCGAGGATTTTCTCTTCTGCGAATACCTCCGTCACAGCGACTGCGGCTGCACAGGATACCGCGTTTCCAGCGTATGTTCCACCCTGCACAAGACCAAGACTCATGAGAACAAGTCGCCTGTCAGCTGATAGGCTTACCATTGAACCTGGCTTTTGCTTGTCCATCAGTCCCTTGCGCGAAACGATGGCGCTCAATGGGAACCCATTTGCCAATCCTTTCGCCATCACCATGATGTCGGGTCTCACCCCACTGTACTCGCTAAAGAACATCTTCCCCGTTCTTCCGAATCCGGATTGAACCTACAATGAATGCGGTGGCCGGTATTAAGCCAACCGAATTCTTGGCAAGGGAAACGCGGGCCAAGAAGCTTACCTCGTCGCAAATGAGCAGGATGCCATGCTGATCACATATTTCTCTGAGACCATGCAAGAATGCCGGAGGGGAAGGACTATACCCGCCTTCCCCAATCACGGGTTCAACAAGGATGGCTGCTGTGTCGCTTGGCGACGTCTGCTGGGATAGTAACAGCTTCAACTGCATCAAGCATATCCGCACAAGTTCATCCTCAGAAGTCGTTTGGGGAAGCCCCATTTGATGCCAATACGGGAATGGCGTAACATACACCCCGGGCTAGAGGTGAGAGGTGCGTCAAAACTGTTTCGACAATCACGGAGTATCATACCATTAGTGGGCTAAATCCGTCACTATAAATAGTCTTGCTTCGGGTCAGACTCATGGTCCCAAAGGTTCGGCCGTGATAACCGCCCTGCATCACAATGATATTTTGACGGCCAGTCGAGCTCCGAGCGAGTTTGATCGACGCTTCGACTGCCTCAGCTCCGGAATTCCAGAAGAAAAACGTGTCCAGCGAGGGATGGGGCATCAATGGGACGAGCCTCTGGATAAGCTTGAGATACGGATTATGGAAGGCAACACTGCACTAAACGCGTGTCCAGTCTCAGTTAGTATAAGACGGCGATACGATTCTACGAGGCTCACTTGTCCGTGTACAAGAGACAGGCACTGCTTGGCAGCTGCCTCGCTGACTTTAGGATGGCAATGACCTTACAGGACTTGGATTTTAATACCAAGCACTGGAGAGGATTTGGAACAACTCACCAAGATTCGTGACAGCGATGCCACAAGTGAAATCCAACATCTGTCTACCATCTTCCATTTCCAAGTAGGAACCGTTCCCAGACTTGATGACAGCGTCGGTAAGGCGGTTTACGCCCCGGGCAACGTGTTGCTTCCCAAAGTCAGACGTAAGAGCAGCGCCATCGCCCTGCCTGGAGGACGTCGAGAACTGTTGGCGCCCATGAAGAGCGAGGAGGGATTTGCAGTTTGTACGGGTAGAAGCAACCCGGACAAGGTTGAGGAGAGAAGGGGAAGGCATGTCGTAGTTGACGATGGGATTTGGAGTCGATTTACTGGATTTATATATACGAGCAATGTGTGAGTCAAGACGTCATCCAAAGCCGTGTCCTTCCGTCGGCAAACGAGAGAAGGAACGCTCCGACCATGGGACTCGGGCTTCGGAACAGGGGCACAGTCGGAGTGATGTTCGTTTTTACGTCATCACCCGTTCTCCTCATCCTTTCCCACCGCCCTCGACGCGTATCCCCAACCATGTCCTCGCCCCCAGAGACACCAGATTCATTCTCACTATATCCTAAAGGCAAAGCGAAATCTCTTTTTGCTGAATCACCACTATTATCCTTGCGTAACAAAACTGGGCCAGGCGGTGATGACTTGACGCTCTCAGAACTTTCAGCGAACGACACGCCTCCCAAGCTACCATCTGCACGGGCAGAACAGCAAAGGTTTAGCTTGTTCGGTGCTGCGTCCCCTGGTCCGGCGGAGGAAGAAGAGGAACAGACCGTTCAGCTGAACCCAGACGCGTCTGGGTCCCATCCGAATCCAGACACCTCCAGGCAACACGACGAAAGTGATGTTTCGGGGGGTTATGAAGAAGATGCAGACGCAGTAACGCCGCAGAAAACACGTCCCCCTGTGGACGAGGATGAGGAACATGCATCCCCTCGTCGTACAAAAGAGGACGATCTCCGCACCACTCTATACCAAATGCAGAAAATCAACGGAGTCCTGATGGATTATTTGGATGCTTTGAAAGCTACAGAGGAGAATAACCGCGTTGGTCCTTCGATATATATCCCGTGATTACTTGTGCTAACCCCTGTTGCAAGGTCCTCACTCAACAAGTTGAAAACTCGCAACAACTATTAAAAAAGTATAAGGCACTACTGGTCCAAACAGAGCACACCTCTAAACTGCTCCTTGATCCTCTATGGCAGGGTGCTGAAGCTGTACGTATGTCCTCCTATCGCTGTGACTCTTCGCCCTGATGTGTGTCCGTACAGGACGAGATACACGCCGCCGAAATAGCCGAAGCCGAAGCTAGGGAAAGAGAGAAACGTCTACAGGAGGAACAGGAACGGTTAGAGCGCCTCGAGCGAGAACGGATTGAAAAGGAGGCAGCTGAACAACGCGAACGAGAGGCTCGTGCGAATGGTGAGCGAGGAAAGGTTTCCGGTGTACGGGGACGAGGACGCGGAATCTCGACCCGTGGCTCCAGTAGGTATCTACGCTTCCTCAGCCTCATTCTGTCGCTGATCTTTTCGACTCTAGCATTACCACCGGCTACTTCCTCCACGCGCGGGAGGGGGACTATGGGCACCACAGTGATCCGTCGTCCTACTACTACCCGTAGCGGCATCTCCAGAGGGCGCGGGCGAGCCTAAATCTGAGTCGGTTGCTTGTCTCCACCATTTGAGGTCACGTGTGCTCCTGCTATCGACATGATTTCCTCTTCCCGCCACCTTACATAAGGTCCGATATATCCTTTCAATCGTCGTCACATCCTTACACGCTACGAGAGTACGACTTTCCATCTATGTTTGGCTGCTGCATCGCCGGTCGTCTCCCGTGAGTATCGATAGTATCTTACCGCCTACTACAGATGACTCACCACCCGTTGCGTTGTGGGTTTGAATGGGGTAGGCAAACGAATTTGAACCAAATTGATGAAACACACGTTACGTTTTCTATACCAAATGCTGGAGCTGTAGGGCATATTGTCGTCTTTTTGCTTGGGACTGGTGAGATATCTCTTGATTGTAGGTGTGCTGGCCATGGCTTACATTTCTCCGCTAGTTCCATTTCCCCCAGGCTATGGCGCTACGATACATTTTGAATGGCCTGGGAAGGGGTTCCAGCTATTAGGAATGTATGTTACTTAGTCGCTTTGTAACATGCGGTAACTGATCATCCTTGACAGGCTCGGCAACGAAAAGCCTTCAGCAATTTTCCGTCTCCGAGGAATCTGGGCCGATGCGCAATCAGGTGGACCGTCGTCGATGCAAGCTACCTCACAGATGGCGTCTGGAGATATCACGGCTACGATAGGAATATCCATAGAGCCGCTGGATGCAATCCAAGTCCAAATGGCCACTATTCATCCCCTAGGACAAGCAGGATCAACCAGTAACCAGCCCTCGGACGCGATAGCACGGCTACCGGACCCCACAATGCTCGCCGAGCGAATTGTCAAGCACCTCTTCAATCACCTTTCATCGTACCAGACTGGTGTTGGACCGCAGACACTGGTTCCTCTAGGTGTGATTCAGAAGTGGTACGAGAGCTTGGTGGGTAAGTTGCGAGCTGGTGGAGTGGCGTTCTTGATGAAAGAGGATTAGAATTCCTCTCTCCTGTAACATAGTCAACATCATAACGTACTTACTGTCATTTCGAGGCTCATATGCACATAATTAGGCATCATCTTTCAGCACGATGCTGCAATTCTGACTTGGTTCGGTCGAAGCGCCCTACCACGCGCAATTTCTATGACGCGTCGCGACTCTTGTCGATTCAGATTTGAACTAACACCACCACACCGGTACACCAACAGCGAACCATGAATTCGTTGGTCAGCGAGTAAGCTCCCAGCGTTATAGTGATGCATTTATGGTTGATCTAAATGCCTTGTCACATGTAGGATT
Source organism: Tulasnella sp. 403 (assembly GCA_019632305.1). Taxonomy (NCBI): domain Eukaryota; kingdom Fungi; phylum Basidiomycota; class Agaricomycetes; order Cantharellales; family Tulasnellaceae; genus Tulasnella; species Tulasnella sp. 403. The sequence continues at coordinate 2,828 of WSTW01000353.1, read as the reverse complement.
TATCACGAACGTCAGGAGCCTGGTACCCAACTGTGTGCCCAACATGCATTGAATAGTCTCCTCCGTGCGCAAATCTCTCCATACACCTCCATTCACTCACTCACAACTCATCTTCATACCTTGGATCAGAGGGAAGCTATGTGCGTCCTGAAGACTGGCCTCCGCTTCGGTGGAAATGCGATGAGTCCTGACGCCCACACCCCTTAGTTCACCCCGCCCGATTTAGCTACTATCGCCCACAACCTCGATGAAGTTGAAAGCTCTTATAGGGAGCCACGCACCCCAAGGCGATCGGACAGTCACAACATGGACGATACAGGTGCGTGTCTTACCCTACTGTCCATGCCAAACTCACTGAGACGCCTGTCTGTGGGATTCGATAGGATTTTTCTCGGTACAAGTACTAGAAGGGGCATTGAAAGTATGGGGGTTCACGTACGTGTTCCGTATAGCCTTTCGTCGGCGTATTGAAGGATATCCTTCCAGCCTCGTCCGGTGGCGAAGTGAAGAATTACGACCATTCCACGAGTCACCAGAGTACATCACTTTCGTTGCGTCGTCCTACCCCATAACTGAAGGGAGCGATCTGCAGGCTTCAACCTGGATTTATATTGAATCTTGAACAACATTGGTACACGTTGCGACGGTTTGGTTCCGTGGAACGGAATTTCTATTGGTTTAATCTAGACTCGGGACTCCCTGCACCTGAATGGATCTCTACGACGTATTTGGGAATGACGATAACACAGGCAGAACAGGAAGGTTAGTTCTAGATAGATTGCGAGGTGTACCGCACGTCTAAAGCCCCCTTTGCCAGGCTATTCGGTTTTTGCTATTCGACCAACTGATGATGATGTGCCATCTGATCCTCTCAATCCGTTACCGAAATGTGCAGCTGACTTCGCAGCTGACGAGGTGCCGCCTCCCACTACGGGGCCCATCGGAGCGACGCGTCCAGCAGAACCACAGCAGCTGCTGCAAAGAGCCGCAGAACAACCAACCGCAGACGTCCACATGGCGGATCTGGAGGACGAAGACTGGGAGCTTCAGCGTGCTCTACAAGAATCACTTCAGGGGGTCACGGCTGCGCCACCTATACCAGCCGCAACGCGACCGGCAGCATCGGAGCGTACTACTGCACCACCTACGGCTTTCGAAGAATCTGCTGCGAGACAGCGAGATGCTCTCCTCCAGGCGCAGTTGGAGCAGGCCGAAGCGTTACGCGAGACGCTGGAGAATGAATCTCCCGAAGCACGTCGGAGACGCACCGCCGGCGAAGAGGAGGAAGAGGAAATGCTGAGATTGGCACTTGCTGCGAGTTTGGAGACTGCACGGGAAGAGGACGACCCCCCAAGGAGAGGTGTGCAGGAACCCCCAGCGACGCGGACGTCGACTCAGCCAGCTGCACCTTCCATTGTCCCAACTCCACCAGCTGCTGCTCCTATGAGACCGCCTACCCAAACCCACGCTTCCCGTGTATTGGACGACGAAGATGCAGATCTCCAGGCGGCACTGAGGGCGTCACTAGAGAACATGCCTCCCGGCTTTGTTGTCCCACCATCTCCTATCCTACCTCCTTCGCGACTTCCCGAGCCGAGACAGGCCGAGGTACGGCCTCCCCCTGCTCCCGTTCCTGCTCCCGTGCCCGCCTCCGCCCCACGGATAGCGACACCGCCCGCAGCCATGGAGAGTGAGGCTGGGGGGGACGAGGCAAATGTATCTACAACGTCCTCACCCGTTCAAGAGAAGCCCCCAACTATGGAAGAGTTGCGTAAAATGAGAATGGCTAGATTTGGAGGGTAGATGTCGATCGATAGGACTGTCGTGCAGCGTGGCGCCTCTATTAATGTATATACCAATCTTGATGGGTATTTCCTAGTTGATGAGATTGTATGAGACTGCTCTTAGCTGATAAATACTTGTACTTCCGATATAGCTACACATGAGCGATTAACAAAACGGATCAAATTTGTATGGTGGTAAAACTTCAGCACCCAGGATTCCCATGTGGTCCCCCACCATGGTACTAACTAGGCGGTACAGAGCTTGACTGCGCAGATCGGACGGGATGCGGTATTTTCTCTGTCCTATGGCCGAAGATGTCTGGTATGGTATTACAGCCCATATGAAGTCCTGCTAGCTGCCTGTTGGAGGCGAGGTTCAATTGGTGCGAGGAAATGCATCCGCGGTTGGTCATGATTCCGTATCAGCACCCGTTGCAGAACACCCACATGAGTAGAGTAAACCAGACGGCCCTGGAAGTGTGATTCTATATAAGACGATCGTACGAGTAGACGAGGTATACATAAATACCCGAGTAGCAAAAGAGTGGTGAAAGAAAGAGAGAGGCAGGTAATAACAGACAGGCTAGCTAGCAAGCAGTCGGACAGGGGAGAGTCCCACAAGACGGGAGTGAGCGGACGAAGATGATACGAAGAAGGCGAGCGGCAATACCAGGAAGGTGAATTAACAAGCGAGAAGTGAGGTAAAATTGGCTATAGCACAACGTGCGTGTGAGGAGATGGAGCGGTATAGTGGTACAGGAGGGATATGTCGAGGTATTAGACGATGCAAGTCGACAAGGCGGGTATCGGTATATGTGTGGCCTCACGGGTTGTGTGGTATAGCCTTTTTGGGAATATGCGGGCATGGATTAGTCGTTACGCCATATCCTCACTTCTGGACGTCCGTTCTTCATCAGTGGGACTGTGAAGAGATGTAAGAAATTAGAAGGTCTTATCAGTAGGGTGAAGTGGATGCTCACCGCAATGCAATGGGGGACTCGGTGCCCGTGTAAATAAGCCCGTCGTAGACAAAGGCGCCGGCGA
>WSTW01000352.1:0-12081 GCA_019632305.1 Tulasnella sp. 403 | reverse complement strand
AAAAAGGAAGAGGGTGGGTGACGGGAGCGGGAAGAGAGCAAAGAGAGGTGTCAAGGCGAATGGGAAGAAACATAGGAAGGAGGAGGAGATGGAACCTGAGTCGGAGGATGGGCAGGAAGAAGAGGAAGAGGGAGAGGATGTAGAGGCGGAGCCTATCAAAGTCGAAAAAGCGAAGGTGGAGACTGTGGGATCTCGGAGGTCTACAAGGAAGAAGTAGATTGCTAGTAATCAACTTCCTGGGGGCCATCAGCTTCGCTACGAGCATATAATGCGTGTTGTCGTCGGCACTAGGGTGTTCACCAGGTATGATGGACTAGTATAGAACTCGCACACACAGTATACCCTAATATGGTTATAGGTATCTAATACGCTATGCTCCTGCTTAGGGGATTGAGCAGGTTCAGTGGATTTTCAGTGGATTTTAGTAATTGGTCAACGGTCTCAAACAGGACATGTTGAATAATCATAACCTCTTTTTTGAACAGTACGGAATTCGTGGTGCAGTATTAGGATTCGAGAAATTCAGGTACTTTGGGCTTGAGAGACGTGAGGTTGTCCGTCGTCGTTGAGGGAACGTAGACTTTCCCACAGAAACAGTGGCCATCCATATTTGGAAATCGAAATGTTTGATCGTGATTTCAGTCCAACGACGAATTCCGTTTCGCACCGTGCAATGCGCATTCTGTATGCTGCTGGGCTTTTAACGCTACCACTGGGGCTTCGCGCATTCTCTGATACGACCCCGCTCTTGGTATGGTCGTCTTCGCCGTAAGTGCGTTCCGACAGTTTGACAAATGCCAGATTGACGAACGATGCGCAGTTCCCCAGCACTGGATGGTGTCCCTTCGTCTGACGGGCTCACGATTCAATCTGAGGTATTACTTACAACTACTCTCAAGGATGATGTCTGTAACTACGGGGCAGTTGTGATTGTGGAACATCCTGGGGTGAGTTCGTTCTACATCACCACCTGGTGCTGCGCCTTACATCCGGCACTTGTCTTTGCGTACGATAGTTGCACGCTTCTGACTTGAGGAAGCTACCTGTTACCTCTTCCATTGCCGAACGACTACACTCTTCACCCTCTAAGCTTCACATCCCCTATCCCAAGGCGGCCAACCCGGTCGGCCTTGCCCGTACTATCTCAGAGCTGTGCGGCTCGACGCTAGTCGACCTAGGGTTGGAAGAAGACGTGTCGAAGGTGTTGGCGGCCTCGGGCAATGTTGTCGTGAACATCGACTTACCGGAATTGGATACGCTTGGTTCTTCTAGAAAAGCGGAAATGGCTCAACTAGGTGAGTTGGCATCTTGCTTTGCTCCTCCAACTTCTGTTACTGACGCCGTAATTTACCAGACGCCAAACTCGCCAAACCGCTTGATACCATCTCCAATAAATTCCCTTCCCATCTTGTCGTTATTGCGGGTACTACGCCATCCTCATTCTGCCACACCAAACGGCAACTCGCCGGTCAACGTGCCCTTCCCTCCGAATTTGCTCCTCTCCCTACCCCAATCGAGGTCGAGAAGCCAAAACTTCCCAAAGGCGGTATCTTCCACCGGTATCAGCTTCTCACTCCTGGCCTGATCTCGTCCCTCGGTGTTACATTCCTCTTGATTGTTCCCCTCATGCTGCTCGTTATCAACGCTCTGGCGAGTATCAAGTCGCCTGTGCGATCGGACAACGTGAGACAAGCACAGGAGAAGAAGAACCAGTGATCGTTTCCCTCATTGTTTCTCGCGCACTGTGTCTGATAGCATTGCAATTCAATTCTCTATCGACCTTGTATCCTCCTCTGAGGTTTCCTTGGTAGAACGTGACTCTTGGTTCTCGGCGTTGCATGCCGCCTGTGTGATTTTCCCAAGAAAAGCCGTTCCGTGTTTACCACAAGTCCCACACCAACCGACTGAATGTGACGCATGCTTCCCATTGCGGCTCAACGGGCTGCCCGACGGGTCTTACCGTAAGAACTCTATGCCGTTACTTGACGTAAATCTAAACTCACGTAGAGTCGTTCTTAAAGTTCCTTTCCCTCTTTTTTCTCCACCAGCGCTGTTCGTGCACAACCCATGGGTAATTCTCTCAACTCCGATAAAGCACCAAAGCCAAAGAATGCCACAGGTGCGGTTTTCTCGGCCTTTCCGAGTCGTAGGTCTGTCGTCTATGGGACCAAGGGAATGGTTGCTTGTTCTCAACCCCTTGCCGCCGAGGCCGGTCTTGAGATCTTGAGGAAGGGAGGAAATGCAGGTGCAGCACTATGTTTTCCATCTATCTAAATGATTTTGACTCCTTTGGTTGTGTAGCTGATGCTGCCGTGGCTGTTTCTGCCGCTTTGAATGGTGAGTGAGTTCAGGACGATAAGACCGTACCCCTTGTTGACACCCTGGTGTGCCAGTTACGGAGCCTACATGCTGCGGAATAGGCGGGTAAGAACTACGGGGCAGTATCTCTTGGTCAAGCAACAGCTTACGTTACTCATATTACAGCGATGCATTCTGCCTTTTCTACGACACATCCACCAGGACTGTCAAAGGTCTAAACGGCTCCGGGCGAGCACCTCAGGCTCTTACCATCGATTATCTACGAAAGCAAGGCCTTAAAGGGTCTAGCATTCCGCTGACGAACCTCAATTCCGTAACTGTTCCCGGAGCTGCTGCGGCCTGGATCGACGCTGTGGCGTTGTTTGGCTCTAAAAATGTGACTTTCGCGGAGGTTATGGACCCGGCCATTCGACTCGCGGAGCAAGGGTACAGCGCGTCTCTTTTCGGTGTCCTGGATTCAACTGACTTGACATTCGCAGTGTTCCGACGACAGAGATCAACAGCCAAAACGTCAGTAGACCTATTAACTGACATCCGCCAAGCCTTCTGACCTATGCTACGAGATAGTGGCAACGCTCCGAAGACCTTCTTCGAAATGCTTCACCGGACGGGCATACCATGCTTCTCAACGGCAAGGCACCTCTCCCTGGACAGATAAAACGCTTTCCCGAACTTGCTCAGACATTTAAAGAGCTCATATCTAAGGGGAAGGATGGGTTCTACAAGGGTCGGGTGGCTGAAGCGATCGTTGAACTCATCCGGAATAAGGGAGGGGTCATGAGCTTGGACGACCTGGCCAAACATCAGTCGACACCTGTCGAGCCTATTTCATACACTCATAGTAATGACGTTACGATATACGAGGTATGGTGTTACCTATCTCGCTGGCGGCAGAGTTGACGGGATGTTTTCTGGGTAGTGTCCGCCCAATGGCCAAGGCATCACAGCCTTGATGGCTTTGGGAATTCTTGACGTATTGCAAGAAGAAGGGGAGATTAGGTCGCTATCTTCTATGGAACACAATTCTGTCGAGTACCTCCATGTGTTAATCGAAAGTCTAAGGTAAGTTGGCGATTGTACCTTCGGTCCTCGTTGTGAAACCTCACCCGCCGGGCCCAAGGATTGCGTTTTCAGGTAACCCCATGCACGCATATCATCGACGGAGATACCCTGACAATAGTTATAGATACACGGTATTATGTGGCGGATCCAGACGTAGAGCACATCCCTGTCAAGGAACTCCTGAGTAAGGTGCGGAATTTGGTATTTGCGTTACGGCCCAATCCTCATGCTTCCCACTCAATGGCACGCAGGAGTACCTGTCATCTCGAGCAAAGTTGTTCGATCCCAGCAAAGCGAACCCCGAGATATGTCATGTGGGTGCTTTTCTCTAATTTCTCCAAAACGATCCGCCTTGATTAACGGTATCATAGGGTTACCCCGCTCAATCATCAGATACTGTCTACTTTTGTGTGACCGATCAATGGGGGAATGGCGTGAGTTTTGATCCCTACCCTCGTTGCCGACACTCCCTGACACAGTGTGTAGTGCAGCTTCATACAAAGTAATTACGCTGGTTTTGGGACTGGAGGTAGGCTGAACTTCTGGCTCGTTTGGATGCTGATATTGACTGGCCAAGCCATACCGCATGGCTGTGGCTTCACGTTGCAAAACAGGGGTACTGGGTTTTCGCTCGAACCTGACCACCCAAATGCCTTGAAGGTCAGTGTTGCCTTTACCTTCTGGACATAGATACCCACCTATCGAGTAAAATAGCCCGGGAAGAGACCGTACCACACCATTAGTAAGTGGAATCGGCTTGGACCTGCAGGAGGCAACGTTATTGATTTCTTTCGATCTTAGTTCCGGCCATCGCAACTCGGGGAGATGAACTTTTCCTCACTTACGGCGTGATGGGAGGGTTTATGCAACCCCAAGGTCACGTCCAGGTACTGCTGAACATCCTTCGTGGCTTCACAGTGCAAGCCGCTTTGGACGCACCACGGTTCTGCATTTCAGCTGCCCTTTCCGACAGCGAAGTGCTCAAACGAGAAGCCATGCGAGCTGGGGACATCAACTCGGAAGTTTACCTTGAAGAGGGCATTGACGACGATGTTGTCGAAACATTGAAAAGTGGGGCCTTTCATTTCCTCTGTGACCACATTGCTCACTCTCAATCAAAGGCATGGGTCATGACGCAAAGGTGGTGAAGGGCTACCGGCGCGCCATGCTCGGCCGCGGACAGATTATTCAGAAGGTGACTGACGAATCCGGGGAATTCGTGTGGGCAGCTGGAAGCGACCCGCGAGCCGACGGCCACGCCGCTCCACAGATATGAACAACGATGAAAATATGCGTCATACACAATTTCATGGATACGAAGAGGTGGACTTGGCCACAGTTCTCAGTTTCGCGCATTTGGCACCAACGGCTTAACTCACGTGACCGGGTTTCACTACTGTTTCCGGCAATCCCAAATTAAAACCATGTCTCCTTGGTCGCGTCTTGGAACCACCCCCATGCCGTACATGAAATCCGAATGTCCGACGGCCGAACATGTCTTATCAGTCCCTTATGGGTTTGAGGCGCTGGACAGGTCTCACCGTCGAGTCGCTTCGAGAACCGACGTTTTCGAGTCTTATCTTCGACAACCGCGGCCTCCGCATGTATCGCTCCAGTGTCTTACCTCTTTTGAATCGGTTGTATTGGGCGTCGGCTGGATACATTCGTGGCATTTTCTGCTGATACGACTTGGCGTGGAGTCACCATACACCTCGGCTTACATCGCTTTTTGGTAAAGGCGCCGTAAGCCCACTAACCGGTCATTTGAGTGCTTCATGCCTATCTAGGCGCTCAGGAGGACAGGGACTTTTAAGCTTGCTAACCAATTGGAATCGGTCGTGTGCTCAGCTTTCCCTTGCCCTTTCTAAACCCCTTTTACCCATACACCACCTCTAGTTTATAATAATGCTCACTCAACGATTGGTCCTTGTTTTGACTCTCCTGTCTTCCTTGGTTGTGGCTGCGCCTGTGAAACCGGAAACCAGTTCAGGTGTGTCTTGGGATTGAGATTCATCATCCCGCGACTGACTATTATAACTTCTATTAGACCCTGTAGTTCAGAATGGATTCGGGCTGAGTGAAATGATGTCAGGTATGGATGAGAACGTTTCCGTTGTCGGCATGGTAGACAGCATCGAGAGCGACATGTAAGTGCAGGGGTTGCGTGAATACTGCTGTATCCTGATTCACGATGCATGATCTTTAAGCACGAGACATCTCGAGCTTGGTACAGACCCCAAATATGTCAGAGAGCAGGTGGCTAAGTTACGGCGGAACCTTGAGTTCCCGGTTCAAAGGACCGACACCGTCGCCACGTACGTCACATTCTCAGTGGTGGAGCCAATCGGAACATACTAACTTTCGATTCTTTAGCATGATCGACGACCTTAAGACCCTTGCTATCGAGATGTAAGTCAGGCACCAAAGAGGGATGATTCAAACAGTTAACATCGTGGTTCATGGTCAGCGACCAACTACCAGAGGACGACACCATTCTCTGCGCGAAGCAGCTCAGCGCGGCTGCAGGGGACCCTTCACCTGATCAGATGGACCGGATAAACGCCAAACTCCACGCCGAAGGTAAACCGTAGTTCCATAACATTGATTCGACACTGGTTGACACATTCTGCACAGCTTCGGACATAGGCCGCGGCATAGCAAATGAAGTGCAGAAAGCTCTCGATCACAAGTGAGCCCTACTTCACAATCCTTTATCAAATGCGTTATTGACTTTAACTCGAACGCAGCGATGGCCTTTCATACTGGCAGGATGGCCAAGAGACTTTCTATTTGAGGGATGTCTTGGTTCGACATAAATACGATGAAAATATCAAGTGGGAGGACATGACGTACGTTGCATGTTGCCGAGCTTTCGTAGGGGCATGCTAATTGCCACGTCTCTACCCAGGGCCCTCATGATCCTCGAGCGTCTTCAACATGATATTGAAACCTCGTGAGTCTTGAACTTTATCTCGTGGCACATGAACGGTATTGACATTACTGGCATTGCCTCTTCCAGACGCGACCTCCCTCTCATGGTTCGCATGGTACGACTCGGTGACATCAAAACCGCGGTAGAAAGCTATCAAAATGCATGGTCGGACTAACTCTTATTTTGATGCTTCGATCTCATGCACACCTCCCTTCTTGATTGCTCATGGATGACACGATATCTTATACTTGCGCTCACCTATTATCCACAACGTTTCTATATATGTAATGCGGCAATGTCTAATCACTTGTATCATTAATTTAATATACGCTATATATATTGTATATGTTGGCTTGCGGATTCACTTGTCGAACCACATAGAGCTGCGGGGAGCCGTGTATGCCTTGGCACCGGACGATGCGGATGCCTGGCCTATGAATATCCAGTCGCACGACCGAAGGCTTAGTGAATGAGAAATGTGGATGTTGGAGTGTTGCACAGAAGTCTGGTTGCAAGGTCGGAAGGAACGGAGCTTCAGCTTTGTATTGGGTGCAACGTTGAAGAGCCATCCGTCTTAACACTCGTCTTGGTCCATAAGAATACGATGAATAAGGAATTCCGTGACATGCATGGCGTGAATAAGATTAGATGTTGCTGATGGCGAATGTGCAAGCTCGTTGGTGTAACGAGTTGTAGCGAAAACTGTGGGATAAACGAATGAGTTCCTATTGTAGGTTTTGGGACTTGGTATGAATGTTGGTTATATTGGAAGAAGTAGTGTCAAACCTACGATTCATTCCATCTCGATTCTGACGGAATGCGGCAGGTCAGTTGTGATCATCTTCCCCCTTTTCAAGCGCCTCCAATCTCGCAATCTCGTCCCACGCATCCGACACGTATCTCGCCATCTTCTCCACGGCAACCTGGAGGTTGACTTTGTATTTGCCTGAAATAGGCACCACGTCAATCCCGTGTTGTTCGTCGACAGGGCGTTCCGTGGTGCTAGGTGGCTCTTGTAGCTCTTCAACGGCAAAGTCCCTTAACTTCTGTAGCTTGGATTTGGCTGCTTGAACGGCATGGTCGTCCGAATCGTCCAACATGTCTGCCTTGTTTGCGAGGACCATCCTCGCTTTCCTGCTCAGACCTGGTTTGTACTTTTCCAGTTCATCACGAAGAATCCTGAGTTCCTCCCATGGTGCATCGCCGGACAGGTCCACGACGTAGACGAGCGCCAAGGAACGCTCAATACTCCGTAAGAACGAATGACCGAGTCCAACATTGTCCGATGCTCGTTCGATTAGTCCGGGATTGTCGGCAATTGTGAACCTGTGGACTTCCCCGCGTAAGCGGATAGACTTGTCGAGTGAGGGGACGGATAGGCCCTGCTCCATGGCTCGTCGGGCATTTGCTCGTTGGATAACGGAGTCCTCAACGGCACCCTGTTCGCCATCAAGTACGCCACCTTCCCAGACGCGGACCGTGCCAACCTGTGGGTTGAGGGTCGTAAAGGCATACGGTGCGACCTCTGCTTGACTCCTCGTAAGTGCCTTGAGAATCGTGCTTTTCCCGGCATTAGGAAAGCCAACCAGACCAATGTCGGCGAGAAGCTTGAGCTCAAGCTCGAGGGTTATAGACTCTCCATGCTTGCCTCGCGTCGCCCATTTAGGAGAGCGATTGTCGAGAGTCAAGAAGTGCGGGTTTCCAAAGCCTCCGCCACCCCCCGCCGCGACGAGAATTCCACTGTCGCCGACAGCCGTCGCTTCTCGGAGGTCGAGATTCAGACCGCCTTCTTCGTTCCACATTGCTCGTTCTTCCAGTTCTCGGAGTCGAGCACGTTCCTCTGCGCGCTCCTGCTTGAGGATTTGCTGCTCCGCAGCTTGGAACCATTGACTATCCTCGTTCGACTCGGCATGTAGTGGGTAATGGACCCACCGCAAGTCACGGGTCTTCTTTTCCTTTTCCTCTTCATCAAGCCCTTGAAGCATTTCTTCTTCCTCTTCCTTTGCCGTCCTTGCTCGACGGTGATCCAACACTTCCTTCACGACTGTCCCGACAGGAACAGATATGATGGTGTCCGCGGCGTTCTTTCCATGACGCCAGGTTCCTTGACCGTTAGCGCCTTTGGCTGCCCGAATAATTTTGGGTACTCCGGCCAAGCTTCCGATGGTGCAGTCGCACCGGATGTAAACGTTGCCTCCTTGACCACCATTGCCACCGGATGGGGGCCCATTTGGTTTGAATTTTTCGCGGTGAAATGCAACGGCTCCATCACCTCCCTTCCCTATCTCGACGAATTTTCAACACAAGGACGGATTAAAAGCTGTCAAAGTCACCACTGACCAGCTCGGATATCCACTATGAGGTGGTCGAGAAAGGTCTGGCCCTGGTGAGGACATAAGCTATCGAAGAACGTTGATCACAACACGTTACATACTTTCTGGTGTCTCTTGTGCTGGATGATCCTAGCTTTCATTGCGGATTGTTTGTCGTCATGGTTGCGGAGTGCCCTTGTTGAGCCGAATCCTCGTGCAGTTTCCTGAATTCTTCGGCACGAGTGACAGGCATAAAAGTTAGTGATCCGCCTCAGATGCAAAGGTGCGAGCATGGGGCTGATGGGCGCTCGAAAACAAGCCGTGAAGTTCAAATGACACGCTTTCCCACGTCGATTGAATGTCTGGTCGGGAAATTTTTTACCACGTCCACCAAATGTACCCGAGCCTTATTCTCTTGTGAGTATCTAGGACAGTATTCCTTTATCCATGATGACACTATCCGCGATGGAGCGTGGGGAGCTATTCCAGTGCCGACCTCGTTCGTCTTTCCGCCCGTTCTGGGTTGGTTGGATAATGGGCGCGGCCGGCACGTACCACGAGATGAATAACATTGAATCATAGTTACTCTGAGCCATTTTTGCTTCGTCTTTTTCTGGGTGCTGGAGACTGACCCTTCTGTTGTCATAGGTCATGCTGTAGGCAGCCATTGATTCGGCACACTGCTTCAAGGGCCGACCGCACGGAATAGCACAGGACTAAGGGAACTGCCCTTTCATCGACAGCATGCTCTTTCGTTGCACCAGGTTCGTCGCAGATCTTGGCTCTTGTAGTTTGAATGATGCTTGAGGCATTTGGCTTGAGTTGGGAACTCCCTTCGCTGCTGAAAACTATCTCAGCTACCTTCGAGCTATGCTCGTCTTTTCTGATCTTTGTTGTAATATTGTATCCCATAGCTGCACCCTTGGTCTGGTTGCTGACACCGCTCCCTGCAGGTCTTATCTACACAGGCTGTATTTCATTCAGAAATAGGGACAGGGCTTAACACTGTTTTGTCCATTCAGAGCGCTCAAGTACTCCAGGCAAGTAGATACGACGTATTCATCGCTAATTCCAGCGCTATCTCGTTGTTTTCTTGAAAAATAAGATGAATAGACGTATGTGACGAGAGCAATGCTGCATGCCAGATTCTTCCAACCGAGGGTGTGCACTTATGACCCCTGTGCTGATGGACGCGGTCCGTGTGGTCCGCTTCCCGCTCTACCCAGCCACCATCATCGCTCAGGGTTTATTTGCTTGATGTTCCCACAGTGTTTGTCGACCCCGTCGGTCTAAACTTCAACCCTTGGGAGGCGATACAGCCCGTTACGAGATCCAAGCTGAGATCGGCCACCATGTGTAGACTAGGCAGTCAATCTTGCGTCACGAATTCCGGCCAGACGGTGTACGAACTGCCAGCGGCTGGCACGAAGGTCGGAGTCTACCAACTCTCGACCGACTGGCTATGCATCCCCCTCTTTGATGTCTCTGCCTCTCCCAATCTTGTCGTGCAGAGAAGGCGGAATTTGTATGGATACCGCAGTTTGCCTGCAATTCACACCCCTTCAAACAGGGTAACACTGCTTGGGCGATTCTTCTCGGCGAGAGACAGGGCAGTCACCTTTACCAAAAGCTATTCAGTTCAGCCGCTCGTTCTGGCATCTACATCTTCCTTATTCTCCCGGCATCCGTCCGGACAGTCTTTCTCCTATCGCTCCCTCCCCCGTCTCGCTACTTTGCCTGCTTGGACATGGCCGACCGCGACAATACGCGCCTGAACTAACGTATTTCTGATAATTTCCTTTCCCGGCACACCCACTCCTTCGACATACCGCGGTCTCCGGTCCAACGCTCAGGGCTTAGCTACTTGCCGCGGCTTGACTTAAAGCCACCTTTGGTACTGAGCAACTTCACCATCGACTCAGCAGCAGCAGCTTATTCCTTCTCTTGTAAAAATTTCCGCACACCATGAGCTCTCAGAACTCGCTAAAGAACAAAGAGCCGACCCCCCCGGACACCGAAGCCGCTGATAGCCCGTCGTCATCCATCCCTGCCTCCTCTTCTGCCTCTGTTTCCAATATGTCCAACACTGCCGAGGCGGACCAGATTGCGAAGGCTCGCAATGCTGCTGCTCAAGCTAGGTACGCCCCCCGTTTGCTGTTGTAAACTCTGAACTGCAATACTAAAAAGGTTCGGCAGACACCGCGCCAAGCGCAAAGTCTATGTTACCAAAGTCAGTCTCAGTGGCTTTCTTGAGTTACGTTGATACTGACTCGCCATTCCCGCAGCTTGAAAGCTCTCTCGCCAGCCTCAAAGAAACTCTCAAACAGGCCAACAACGAAGTTCGCATCCAGCAGCTCGAAGAGGAGAATTCCAGGCTGACTGTCGAGCTTGCATATCTACAAGCACACTTGGATGGCAGCAGCAGCAGCAGCGACGACGGACAGAGTTCAGTTCATCCGGCGGCGTGGCCCGTACGTGCACGTAGCATGCCCCTCCCTCATTCCGCGCTGATCGATCCCCTCTCCTATCCAGGGCACAATGTCTTCTTTATCTAGTGCATCATCTTCCCAATTCCTAACCGTCCCCGTAAGCGTATTAATTTGTGAGGAAGGCTTTTCCGCGGAGCCCTGATCGCCTCCTCTTCCTCACCCTTACAGAACTTTGGGTTAGGTTCAACCACGTTTAATGACGAAGTACGTATCATCTCCGCTTCATTCGGTCCGTGATAGGGCAAACTCATCAACCACGCGTCTTGCCTTGTGTGCAGGACGACTTTGATGAAGCTGTCGACAGTCGCGAGTTCGGGCTCCAAGGCTGGAGCCCCAAGCATGATTGACGTGTACCCTCACTCGTTCCTCACTCATTTCTATCTTATTCATACAATCACGCGCAGAAGCCGGGACTGGTCCCCCAGCTTTCTGCCTTCGGACTTCGGACTTGGACTTGGACTTTCCCTCATGGACTTATATCGGACTCGGACATTCATCTGTCATTACTCCTAGTCGTTCCTTTTACGCATGTCTGTTCTCTCTCTTGCCATGGACTCTCCATTTGCATACCTCCTTCACGGATACCTCATTCGGACATTATCACCTATTTATTCCGCAATCCAGACCCTCTTCGTAATGTTGCATTTCTCTATTTGATTCATGCGTTTTGAGATGTGTCGTTGTGTCTTCCTTGCCTGTCATGTGGTGGAGCGAATCCCGTGGCTCCGGGTGCTAGGTGAGTTTCTCTCCACAACCCATGCCACCGCTAGTGCCCCTCCTCCCCTTAGCAACGTTCCTAACACCTTCGAAATCTATCCAGGATCCTTCTTTCTTGAACAATGCGATTGTTGATGGTGAGGCTGTTCGGCGTGGCCAAGGGGGAAGAATTCAGGATTTGTATCGTTATCGACAGACATCCCCGTGAGCGGCCAAGTTTGCGACTGAACTGGATCATGTAACACACAGA
>WSTW01000351.1:0-20434 GCA_019632305.1 Tulasnella sp. 403 | reverse complement strand
CAAATACTCGCCGCTGTTGAAGGTGTCCAGCAGCTGTCCCAAGTCCTCCTGTTGGTGGATGTTGTCAAGTCCACGGGAGTGGAACGCTTGTACAGTGGCCGACGCTTCCACCAGTTATTGAGTGGCACGAATCCGGAGGTCTCAAAAGTCCATACATCGGCCCAAGAAGCGGAACTTTTGGATATTTTGTGGAAGGCGGTCGAAGAGGATGGAAAAGCAGAGTGGTGGGGTGGAGACGCGGACCAAGTAAAGGTTGAAAGTGCAAAGAAGGCAGCGAAGGGGTCGACGACACCCGATGGGAAGAAGACAGCTCCAAAGGCTGTGGGCAGAAACGGACTCTTCAAAGCGTTGGCAACTTTGGGCGATGATTGGTAGGTAGTAATGTCTTTGATCTGTCACCCTGAGTATGTGTATTTCGGGGATTAGATTTACTTGGACACCCTGTACGACGCAGTTCCCTGGAAGTGTCTATGTATTATAACAGAGAATGATTGAGTGTAACATACATACAAGATCCGGGTGAAAGCAGTGTAGACAGCCGGAGGTGCACAAATAGGTTGTATGTAGTGGGAAAGGGGATTGACCAGGCAAGCACCGGGGAAGGGGAAAAGAATATTACCGCCTCGCACCGCCGTACCTTTCCTTGCGAACGAAATCGAAGGGAATATACTTATACTTGATCATATGCCTTGAGGGTGATAGTCTGTTAGTACAAGTCAAATATCAAGGGTGTGACTGACCGAATTTGTCGGCGCATGGTGATTGCGAACAAGGCGAAGAAGTAAATGACGAGAATAGGCCAAAATACGGGAATATCGAAAGCTGTGAAGAAAGCAGCGACGAGGGAAATCACCGTGGACCTCGTGGCAGACAGCCTGTAGGGAGCAGAGTCAGATGAGGTTGAATCTAGGCGACCCAGACATACCAGAATTGCCACTCAGGAAGTCTTCGGATAAAGGGTCTAAACTCTTCGTCATCCTTGTTGGCGAAACCTGAGCCTACTGTGGGTAAAGCTTCCTCTTCGCCACCCTCCTCGATGTTCGTTGCAGCGATGTCTTGTTCTAAGGATGGGTCAAACTTGGGTTGCAAGAAGGCAAGCAATAGGTTGAGGAGATAGATCGCATGGGCATCTGGACCAAAGGATTCAATTCCACGGAAACGTAAAACGGGTAATCGTACTTACAGCAGACTATACGGGATGGAAGAGCCCATTAGGTGAGCGCAATGTCATTGAGCCAGAGATTATCCGCTTTACGTACCGATGTACCACTGAGGCGTCGAAGTGGCGGAGGTTAGCGTTGCACCGATAATTTACTTGCCAGGTATCACTTACGCCCTGAGCCATGACCACTCTCAGAAGGAAGAGCCCGTTCAGAGCGACAGTCGAGAGCCATCTGTTTCGTGTATGGGGTGCCAGTCTATCGACGTGGTAGTTGTACAGGCGGGTGTACTTTTGGTACTGCGCAACAATGGGCTGGAGGAATTCTGGGACTTGTGGCCCACTTTCATTATAATCCATTGCGTTCATGCGTCACAGGTGGTGGAATAGGTGGATCGACTGCGCAGAATCGTTGGAGGTGTTGCGCTTGCGTCGTGGAGGAGATCGGCGAAGTTTCGTCCAAAATCCAACGCGTCGACGTGGAATGCCGAGCTGTTCCCGTTATATCCGTCTGCGAGACCCTTAGCGGAGAAGCACTCAAGGTCCTGGCAACGTCTCAAAAGACCCCCCAACGAGGTCGAATCGGGCTTGGGACTCGTTTCACAGCATTTTTCTTGTCAGGATCTGAGTTCTCGTCGTCGTCGCGGTCTGCTGCGGTCACTAGGTCCCCGCTCTCACGGATATCTCCGCCAGCAGCAGCTTGGATTGCAACAACCTCAAAGCCCGAGTGCGCAACCACGATGAGCTACGCGCACGACGACTTTGCCTCTCTCGTCTCACGTGCCAACCCGGCTGCACAACAACACGCTTACAACCAGGCTGGTCCTAGTTCGTCTTACCCTCCACACCAGCCAGCGCCAGTCCCAAATGTCACCCCCCAATACGAACTCGACCCGTTTTTCGACGACGAGGATGACCAAGCGACTCCTCAGGCCTCCGCAACGAGGTTTAACCATATCCAACATCCAACCAACCCTCAGAACGCCGTCACACTCATAGACGAGCCACTCGATTCGACACCGGACTTGCCTCTGGCCAAATCTGCAGCGCCCCCCGCAGGTACCTCCACGTTCACCCTCGGAGAAGGACCACAGAAATCTTGGACGTTCGATGACGACGATGCGTCTTCACATCGATCCCACGGTGCAAGAGGCCTTCCCCCACCGAAGAATACGCCTATACGTTCACGCTTACGCCGTACATGGAAGTGGCCTTGGGAGAAAGCCAAGGTCCTTGCGCCTGAGCGCAAGATATGGCTCAACGATCGTGCTAGCAACGAGACTGAAGGCTATTGTTCCAACTACGTATCGACTACCAAGTACAACCTCGTTACGTTCTTGCCTAAATTCCTTGCTGGTATGCGGGCGAACAACGTGTGCACTGCACAACTACAGGTACTGACTATACCACATAGAACAATTCTCCAAGTATGCCAACGTGTTCTTCCTTTTCACCGGTGAGCAATTACGAGTTTATCAGTCTGCCCGTGGCCTCATGCGGATATCCCAGCTTGTATCCAGCAAATCCCAGGCGTCTCCCCTACCAATAAGTGGACTACCATTGTTCCCCTTGGACTCGTCCTTCTCGCTTCTGCGTTCAAGGAAACGGAAGAGGATCTTGTTCGTGTAGCTCAGTGGTTTATAAGCGCGTCTACTGATTATGGTTTCCTAGAAACGGCATCAATCGGACGCTGAACTCAACGCAAGAAAGTCCCAGGTTCTGGGTGAAGGAGGGTCTTTTGTCGAGAAGCGGTGGCGTGATATCCGAGTGGGCGACATCGTTCGCCTCGAGTCGGACGACTTCATACCCGCCGACGTCGTTCTTGTCAGCTCCAGTGAGCCAGAAGGCCTGTGCTACATCGAAACCAGCAACCTCGATGGCGAAACCAATCTCAAAATCAAACAAGCTTCACCGCAAACATCCAGCTTGACGTCTCCTCAACTTGTCGGAAGGTTATCTGGCTACCTGCGATCTGAGCAACCGAACAACTCACTCTATACATATGAAGGGACACTCGTCATGAGCGTCGATGGCGTTGAGCGCACCATACCCATGAGCCCTGACCAAATCTTACTCAGAGGGGCCCAGATACGGAACACGCCGTGGGCGTATGGTCTCGTCGTCTTCACCGGTCATGAGACCAAGTTGATGCGTAATGCAACGTACGTTTCGAGTTCTTTGCTCCTAACTGCGTGTTAACCTGTCTTCGTCCAGCGCGACCCCAATCAAACGTACCGCAGTCGAGCGACAAGTCAACGTGCACATCGTCTTCCTTTTCCTGGTTTTGATTGTGCTGTCTTTGGTCTCTACGATTGGTTCAAGTATCCGCACGGTAAGTGGCTATGAGACGTACTGATTCCAGTTTACTGACCTGCCTGCAGTGGTTCTTCGCCGACCAACAATGGTATCTGTTCATATCCGATTTGGATATAAACAAAGGTATGACCCTCCACTCGCCTCGTCCTCTATTATAATCTTGACAACCCCTCTTCGCCAGTTCGTTCATTCGTCGAAGGTATTTTGACCTCTGCTTTCAGTGCGATTCAACCTCCTAACATGCCAGTCATACTTAGATATGCTCACATTCGTTATCCTTTACAACAACCTCATCCCCATCTCACTTATCGTTACGATGGAAGTCGTCAAGTTCCAACAAGCGCAGCTGATCAACTCCGATCTGGATATGTACTACGCCAAGACCGACACACCTGCGTTATGTCGAACGTCATCTCTCGTCGAAGAACTTGGGCAGATTGAGTACATCTTTTCGGATAAAACAGGGACTCTTACGCGAAACGAAATGGAATTCCGCCTATGCTCAATTGCTGGGGTGATGTACGGGGAGACCAGTGCCGAAGGCGAAAGGGAGGACGGAGCTGAGACTCGACGAACTTTCGATGATCTGCGGGCTATTGCCGGGGTTGACGGAGGCATGCAATCCTTGAAATCTGGAGGGCTTGGTGGTGGTGGTGGCAAAGAGGCCCTTGTGGTTAAGGAATTTCTCGCCCTCCTGGCTGTCTGCCACACTGTCATCCCCGAGGTACGAGATGAAAAGATTGTGTATCAAGCCAGTAGTCCGGACGAGGCTGCCCTAGTTGCCGGTGCTGAGTTACTTGGGTACCGGTTCCACGTACGTATCATCCTCCATTTTATCCGCCCTGTCTGATTTTTCTTTTGCGTGAAGACCCGCAAGCCCAAGTCCGTGTTCGTCGATGTCGGCGGTGTCAACCAAGAGTACGAAATTCTCAACGTCTGTGAATTCAACTCCACTCGAAAACGGATGTCAACAATCGTAAGAGGACCGGATGGCAAGGTTAAACTTTACTGCAAAGGCGCCGACACCGTGATCCTGGAACGCGTCGCACCCAATCAGCCTTATTCTGAACAGACTCTTATACACTTGGAGGTTTGTGTTCCATACACGATATAGAAGTGGAGTCTAAAGCACATGATAGGATTACGCCACCGAAGGGCTCCGTACGCTATGCCTCGCGATGCGGGAAATCTCTGAAGCAGAATATAAGGAGTGGTCCGGTATCTATGACCAGGCCGCGGCCACTATCAATGGGAGAGGGGAAGCGTTAGACCAGGCTGCAGAATTAATTGAAAAGGACATGTTTCTCCTTGGTGCGACTGCCATCGAAGATAAACTACAGGAAGGCGTGCCCGATACGATTCATACCCTTCAGATGGCTGGGATCAAGGTGAGTACTTGGGAATTGCTCGACCTAAGCGGGGCTCGGAATAACGCTTCTCCAGGTCTGGGTTCTCACCGGCGATAGGCAGGAAACGGCAATAAACATCGGGCTATCGTGTCGCTTAATCTCGGAGTCCATGAACCTGGTATGTTCACATCCCCCCTGTCCGAAGCGGCGCTGCTTATCCGGTGTTTGGAAGGTCATCGTCAACGAAGAGAACGCTCATGATACGAAAGAGTTCATCTCCAAGCGGTTGATCGCCATTAAAAATCAACGCAAGACCGGAGAACAGGAAGACCTGGCTCTGATCATCGACGGCAAAAGTCTTACGTTTGCATTGGAGAAGGATATTTCCAAAACTTTCCTTGAGCTCGCTATCCTTTGCAAGGCCGTTGTGTGCTGTGAGTGTCCTGGGTCGGTTCGCTTCATGTTTGCTCACTTGCAATGTCTATCAGGTCGAGTCTCCCCGCTTCAAAAAGCGTTGGTTGTCAAGCTCGTGAAGAAGAACCAAAAGGCTATCCTCCTTGCAATTGGAGACGGGGCGAACGATGTCAGTATGATCCAGGCGGCGCATATTGGGGTTGGTATTTCTGGAGTTGAGGTGCGTGTGTTTCTCAAGTGGATTTGCTGAGCGTTTCCTGAAGAGAGGCTTTGTGATGTAGGGTCTTCAAGCTGCTCGTTCTGCCGACGTTGCAATCTCCCAGTTCCGGTATCTGAAAAAACTCCTTCTCGTCCATGGTGCCTGGAGTTATCAACGATTATCCAAACTAATTCTCTGTCAGTATACCGTAATGTTGTGCCTACCCAAGCTGATGGTTTGCGATAGATTCGTTCTACAAGAACATTGTACTCTACATGACGCAATTCTGGGTCAGTCCATCCCAAGTCCCCGGTACGATATCGCTTACCACTCTCCCAATAGTATTCGTTCTTCAACAACTTCTCTGGTCAAATCGCATACGAGTCGTGGACACTCTCCTTTTACAACGTTCTCTTCACCGTCCTCCCACCCCTTGTTATCGGCATCTTCGACCAATTCGTGTCTGCCAGGATCCTGGATCGATACCCTCAGTTGTACACGCTGGGTCAGAAGAATGCTTTCTTCACCCGTACGGCATTTTGGATGTGGGTTGCGAATGCCCTATACCACAGCTTGGTACGTTCTCGTGGCTTTCCTTGATTTTACTCATCGCTGACCCCGCCAACATAATAGGTTTTGTTCGGCTTCTCTATCATTCTCTTCTGGGGCGACCTCAAGTCTAGCGACGGACGTGATAGCGGACATTGGTTCTGGGGTACTACACTATACCTCGCAGTGCTACTTACTGTTCTCGGAAAAGCCGCCTTAGTCTCGGAGTACGTGTTGATATTCTAACGCACTGCTCGCATAACTGACTCTGATTATATAGCCTTTGGACTAAATATACGGTAGCCGGTGCGTATCGCTCTGATTTGTTCTTGTTGCACGCCAGACTAACCACGCTTGGTCATAGCGATGCCCGGTTCATTCGTTTTCACCATGATCTTCCTCCCCCTTTATGCTCTCATCGCCCCCGCTCTGCACTTCTCGACAGAATACGCCGGGATCGTACCGAGAGTGTGGGGTGACAGCGTTTTTTACTTCAGTCTTATTCTCCTTCCATTCGTTTGCCTCATACGGGATTATGTTTGGAAATAGTACGTTCGCCGCACTCTTTTCCTACAGCGCGTTACTCATCCCCCTTCCAGTTATCGACGGACATATCACCCGGCATCCTACCACATTGCGCAGGAACTTCAAAAGTACAACATCCCGGATTATCGCCCGCGACAAGAACAGTTCGTGGAAATTTACAATAGACGTTGATCCGTTGCTTATCCTTTTGTTTCAGATTCCAAAAAGCCATCAAGAAAGTCCGCGCTGTACAGAGGATGAGGAAAAACCGCGGTTTCGCGTTCAGCCAGACCGAGGACGCCGGACGGCAGGATCAAGCCCGCATCATTCGGGCCTACGACACCTCCCAATCACACCAACGGCCGTCTGGATTGTAGAGATGTCGTGATACCCCACTGGAAACCTTCGTTTTACGGACATCTGTATTGTATTACTTTTACTTTATGTTAGACGCCTTCACCACATGCAGCCCGCCGCCCTATATAAGGAAACAATAAATAACTACTCGTCGACAAGATCTTCCGGCTTTTCCATCTCGGTCAGCGCAGAGCTAGTAGTGGGTGCGTCAGAGATCGGAGCATCGAATGTCTGAAAAACTGCCTACTTGTAAGCACGGCGACATTGACTCTTGATACTTCCAGATTTGAATTTCTGATCCTAAATCCGTACATGAATAAATGTCTTAGCGCACGATATATTGAATGGCTTACGTTCAGCATCCAATTGTCGATGTCTAACGGAGAGCAAGTTGGTCAGTATAAAAACCATCGGCCCTTAGGAATATTACCTGGATCCTCCCCGAGTAGCTTGATTCGGCTAGGCACAATCCAGCCCCTTTGGACTAATTGTCAGTACGGATAAATATCTCGGAGGTTGTCACCGACCAAGAGCTAGTGTTATCGTAGAATCGAACCAACGTGAGAGGCCCCTCTTCTTTCGAGTTTGCTTCGGCTTGAGATTTCCCAGCGAGTACGTTGGGCGGGATGTCATCGACCGAGTCTTCTTCAAATACGACAGCAGGGAAGTAGGGGAATGTCACTGGGCGGGAAGGCCGGCGACGCATTAGTTGCGTGGACGGGCCAAGTGTGCGGTTCACTCACTTGACTTGGCCCACACTGAAAACAATATGAAAACAATATAAATGCCTCGGTTGCAATAAATAGGACGACCGACTGACCTAACGTTCCACCTTCATATAACCCGTCTTTTGTCCCTGCTTGCGAAACCTCTTCTGAGGGGGCAGCGTTCGAAACGGAACGTCGAAGCTCGGTCCCCTTGGTGGAGCCATTTGCCCCTCCAACCGTGACACGGCCCCCACGCCTTCTCCTTCGCCGCCGTCTGGTCGGACGTGTTTTGCGGGCGTCGCCGCCTGAGAGACTACTCAGGTCACTCAAATCAGATTCATCGTCGAGGGGAGGGGCAGAATTTGTAGGCGTCTCGGTATTGGTGTGTGTGGGCTGGGGAACGGCAGAGGACACCTCCATGCCATCTTTTGATGCCTCTGCCTCTGCCTCCGCCTCTGCTTCTGCCTCTTGCTCCGGGGCCTCGTCTGGTGGTTCCGCAGGTACCTCTTCACTCGCCTCTTCCAGCATTTCCTCCGCCGCACCCGCTGATGCATCCGCTGGTGCATCCTCCTGCATTTCTTCCTGTACGTCACCTGGAAGTGCTTCCTCAGGTACATGGGGTTGCTCCTCGGCAGCAGGTTCTTGAAGCGTCTGGTTTTCAGATGCCGATGTAGCAGCAAGCGAGAGCTTCGAAGGTTTGTGACCTGCAGCAGTGGCATCACAATCAGCGCTCACGGAAGACGATGGCGACACTGACCCTTTTTAGGAGGAGGGGGCGGAGGCTTTTCTCGTCCACCTCGTCTGGTACCAGAAGGCAACACCCACCCCTTATTGAACAAAAGGAAAGAATCCCGGTTTCCAACATCCTCAACCACAGGTGGAGGACGCTTCTCTTTCATTCCCTCTACTTTTTTGCGCTTCTTCGTTGCGGGTTCGTCGGCTCGAGGTGGGGAGCCATCCTCCGAGTCCTTGAGATCTTTGGGTTCCACCTTAGGTTCCTTAGGTTCCTGTTGTTTCCTTTTTTGAGATCCTTTGGTCACCCGTTTTGTAGGAGCTGGAGTCGGTACCTCATCAACGACCACTGGTTGGTCGTTAACCTGAGCGGGCGGACTTGTAGCTGAATCACCATCCACGAGTTCCGATTTTCCAGGAATGTCATGAAGAGGGACAGGATCAACTTCCGTAACGGAGGGTGCTTCCGCGGTGGATGCCACCATATCAACGTCGCCACCCGCCTGGACGTCGTCTTCGGCCGGAACGGCACCACTGCCCGGTGTCTCAGACCCTTGAACCAGGGGGACCTCGGATTTGACGTCTGCGGTCTTCTGTGGTGGTATCGTAGGGGGAACGGAAGGCGATCCCACACCCTCTGTTTTAAGTTCTGAATCAGGAATCATAGAGGTCGGAATGCGCTGTGGTGATGCTTGCAGGGTGGGATCGCGTGGCGGAGGTGTAGGTGGCGGGGGAGTAGGTAAATGAGGTTTTGGTTTCCCCACTTCAAACGTTACCAAGGACGAGAATGGATCAGAGTCGGGTGGAAGGACAAAATCGAGGAAATTCTGGACATCGGAGTGGGACAATAGCAGGTAAAGAGATTCAAGAGGGGGCTCTAGGTTGCCTGTGGGGGATGATTTGGAGGAGGAAGTGGCTCTTTGGGTGGTAGCAGGGACCTCTTCAAGGACAGATTCAACATCGCCGTTGGTCAGCTTGGGTGGTTCTGCGGATTGACCGACCAAACGATCGAGCTTCTCCAAGACAGGCGCGATGGATGCTTTGATTTTTCCTGCTGTCCGGTGCACAGCAGAATTGGGCGGGTTGTATAGCATCGCGTTGTCCAGAACAAGGTTAGCGTCACGCTAAACGACGGATTAACCTGGAGGAAAGCGCAATAGAGCTCGGAACGAAGTACCTTGAACTCATCCACATCCAAGTAATCATGATTCTCAAGTTTTTCTTGCATCTTTGTCCACGTCATGGGGTACTTGACGACCTCATAATAATTTGGTGCATCCGTTGCGGATACTGGATGGCGAAAGACTGATCCACGGTCGTGACTATGGAATGAAAGATGTCACGAAACGCAAACGCGACAGCACATTCGCCGCCTAACTTACTTGATGATTTCATTCAAGATCTCCTTCAACACGCCTTGATGTGGGAATAGGAACGATTCGTTGAACGACTGGATCAGTTGAGCAGATCGTAGCTTCTCCTTTTCCCGTTTTCTCGTTAGCTCGGCGAGCATCCTTACTTTCTCGAGATCTTTTCGCAACCTGATGAGGAGCTGAACGACGATTCATAAATAACTGATGTAGTAATGCGATGTCCACGAAGAAAAACTTACATCGAGCTTCTTTGCCTTCTCTTCATCGGTCTGTTGTTTCGAAACTGACGACGCGGTCCAAGGCTAGTAAAGGGTGTTGGACGAGGGGTCAGATATACTATACTCGGAGTAGCGGAGGAGCCCATATACCTCTAGATGCAGACGCTTCAGCAAAGGAGCACCCCTCCGAGACTCACGTTTGAGACTCCAATATCGCGCTACAGCAGCAACAAAGAGAGGTTTCTTCAATATCCTGGTCTTCTGGATATAACCAAGAATCCTCTCCAAAATTATATTCGGTACGAGCGGAGGACCTCCCACAGCAGAAAACTTTTGCGAGTACGCGCGAGCGGCCTTTGACACTTGGTTCGCTGTTGCGTCGTGGGTCGGTGAACCTCGTACACGATCGGCCAATTCGTCCTCCCCTTGTCGGTTGGAGTCGTTTGCCGTGGAGGGTTGTGGGGATTCTTCGGCCTCTCGAAGTTCTTTGAGTTGTTTCTGGATAAGGGGTTCAAAGGGTGAGCGAGCCGTCAAATGCAATGTTCATATTTAGTGCGCTAGAGCGTACAGGCAGATGTCTCTCACAAAATGCCCGAAGGGGGGTATCTTCTTGACCCGGAAGGTTTTTCATCGCCATCAGAAGCTTGTGTTTTCTTGCGCATGTGACATGAAAAGCGGTGAAACACGTCTTTATGTCGCATTGTATACAAGCACCCGTACGTTCTTTGCACAGAGAACAAATCTTCGGGATGAAAAACATAAATCTCAGCCTGTCGCACCGCAAAGTATGGGTCTACTCACCAGTTTCCAGCGACTTTTCGGGATACTTTCAATAGACTCGATGGGTTCCATGATGAAGTTGTTTCCTACGGTGACTTCCGGTATCCAGATTGAGCAAAGAAGGTGAGCCCATTGTCCCTTGTTGGTTTGCTTGAATGCTCCCCCTTCGTTGGGGCATAGGATGCATGACTGGTATAGAGCTTTAGCCAGATGAAGCCGGGATGGAAAAAAGGGAAACCTACGACGGGATTTTCAGGCGAGACGGTGCATTTGCGACATAACCATTGGCCTTCAGGTATGTACGGAACGCCATAACAGTCTACGGGTAAGGATGACATGAGGTTACCACGTGATATTTCCCAATGGAACGATTCAGCTTGCCTTGATGTACGGCGAGATTACACCCATCACAAAATAAGATGGCATTGCTGTTCTCGGCTTCTCCGTCATCGCAAATCGCGCACGACGTGTCTTCGGACGGCAACGCCATTTCGGGCTTCGGAATCAGCTTCATCTACGGAGCAACACCGTGCCCATTGAATGAAAGTCTGGTTAATTTGACGCGAGAGGACGATAAGAACACCGAGGAATCGCATACCAAATCAAACCACTCCTTCTCCAGCCGATCCATAATAACCTCGAATATCTCGTATGACACTTGATCCATCTGCTCTTTGCGTCTATCGCGGTTCATAGCATCCAACCACTCCTGATCTGGTCGCGTCAAACCTTTCAATCAGCCTCCACCAAGATGCGATGAAACCACCCACCTTGCTCATCCATATCATACTCGACCTGATTCGCCAGTTCCGTTTCAAGTGGTTCTAAGAAAAGACGCGCAGGGTCAGTGTCCCTCTTCATGGCAACACATGTCGCGGGGTACCAACCAATATGGCGTATGTAATAGTCAGGCCTCTCGAACGGCTTGAAATTATTGTCTACCAGCCAAAAACAAAACTCGCTCAAGTAAACCCTCCGTCTAACAAGCATAACACCATTACTCACAGCCGTAATTCCTTGCAGAACCATCATGCACGCCCATAGGCTGCGTTGTATCCCCATCCTCAACCTTTCGGAACGAGATCTTTGGTAAAGGACCCGAGTCCTTTGGAGCCATTGCACATCAGCCGAATACGTGTTTCAATGCGTCTTGTACCAAACGGGCCAGGGGTGAGGATATGTAAACGTAGAAACGCTAGTTGAGATTTCAATTGAACACGTATTTGGACGTGTGTGGAGAAAGCCCTGACGCCATGATTTCCGTCTGGCGAAGGAAAACTAAGCACCGCTGCACAGTTCTCCACGAACGTGGCTCGACAACAAAACGACGACGACGAGTCATTACAGATTCTCTGGATACCCTCTCTCATGTTTTATACACTGGTGCTAGTTCTCTGCGTCGAGTCTCCTTTCCTGTCATTGCTACACCCATTGTTGTTACACGCCACACGAATGTGAGGTAGAGATATGCGCAACCCCTACGTTTTCAGTTGTCGTGGTCTTATTTTGCTGGGCCTTGTTGCAGCTTGTTGAACTGGTGGACGGCTATCAAGGTTCAAATACTCCCTCCTTGAGCAGCATATTTGCGCCCACCGCATAATCATATCGGCATGTCAGGTCTGTCCATTGTTCCAAACCCTGATGGAAGCATCAGGGACTGAACATGTCGGCCAATAGACAGGCTTAAACCAAAGTGCTGCGAATCCTGCAAAAAAAACGCATGTGGCACGGAGATGTCGTTATAACGGGTTGAGTTCATCCACTGGCTCCCTCCTGGTTAAAGTACTGGTATTCCCACCAACTACCGCTCAAACAAATATGGCCGAAACTGCTCCCCCATCTAACCAAGATATCCAGAACCTCGTCGTGCGTCCATGATGCATCTCACCCGTTCTCGTCTAATCCGCTGTTTTAGGACTCAACCTTGTCATCATTCGAACAATTCCGTATCAAACGCAGGAACCTTCGGTTCCCCAACGAACCCATCATTGGCGGAGGTGGATTCGGACGTGTCCATCGCGCATATCTGGTTACCCGGGTACTGGGGGGTCCGTCGGTGGCGGTGGCTGTGAAAAAGCTATACCCTCGTGACAAGCCATTTCTCTCCATTTCTGCTGTGAGTTTCCACCCGAATATCTTTTGGGCCAACCTGGACGATAGCATATAACTTGGGTGGAAATTAGGCTCTCGCTCGTGAGGTCGCCGTCTGGGCCCCTCTCGATCATCCCAATCTTCTCCCTTTCGTCGGCTTCCACCTCGATGTCAAGAACGAAGAGGCTTGGCTTGTATCACCATATGCAGAGTACGGAAATATCTTGAACTACATCCACGACCGAAACCCGGACCCGCGGGAACGGATAGAGATGGTACGCTCTATTCTGCAGAGTATCGCACATCCGATTCACGCCCTCCAAGGTCACAGATACCATTCAGGGCCTTCACTACTTGCACACACTCCAACCGCCCGTGTGTCATGGCGATATCAAGCCAGTGAGTGTACCCATATTTTTTTGATTGTTGCGCTAGAACCCCTGGCAAATGTTGCATAGGTTAACGTGCTTATTAATCGTCTGGGTCGCGCAATTCTATGCGACTTAGGCCTTGCCCAGGCACTGGGAGATTCGACCGGTCTGACGTCAACGGATTTTCGGAATGCGGCAACCCCGCGGTATCAGAGTCCAGAAATATTTGCTGGCCGGCCACGCTCGTTGACGGGTGACATTTGGGCGTGGGGATGTCTCGCCCTGGAGGTACCGCACTCTCCCTGTCTCAAGAGCGTTAATCGTTGACGTGTTCCACAATCCAGCTCATATCAGGATTGTCTCCATACCAATATGCAGCCAGTGACCTTCAAGTTCTCAACCTGATTCATGGGGGAAATCCACCTGCACATCTCGATGATGTTGAATTGTTGCCTTCTATACGAGAGCTCCTTGCTGCCTGCTGGGCAATTGAGCCAGAGATGCGACCTACATCAGAAAACTGCCTTGATGTATTAACTGGTATGTGGTTATATGATCCTACCAGGGATAAACACCAAGCCAACATTGATTATTACTGTCGCCCACAGCCTCAGACAAAGAGATTTTTCGGCAGAAATCGCTATGGGCATCTCCTACTGTTGTTGATACACTTGGACGGGATCTGGTACTCACTTCTCCTTGTCACCGAACGAGCAAACGCCAAATTCTGACGAATTGACTTCTAGGACGACGTGCTTCGTCTGCTAAACCGTGTAAGGCTCCGACGCTCCTTGATCACTCTGTCTTCCGAGGACACCACCAAATGGGGCGCCGTGCGTCCCGCAAAGATGGGGAAAGGGTTCTTTTCCGCTCGAACCAATGTTGCCGTGAAGATCTTGCGGGTCACAGGGGTGAAGGCGACATGTGTTCGCATGCTCATCGTAGGCCCATTTCTTAAGTTAGACTTCGCCATTTCAAACCTAACACGAACCTAGGCTGTTATCAGAGAGTTACGAGTTTGGTCAACATTGAAGCATCCCAATGTCCTCCCTCTCATCGGGTTTTATCTCAGCGAGAGTCTGGACGAAGCTTGGTTTATATCAACACTCATGCCAAAAGGGAATCTTAAGGTGTACATCCACCAGACATCCCTTACTACGAAGGAACGGTTCCGGTTGGTGGGTGACCCCGATATGCTATGTCCACGGCATGTTTTGACATGGGGCACTTAGCTAAAAGATGTCGCAAATGGACTGGCATATTTACACGGCTTAAAGCCATCAGTATGTCACGGTGACGTTAAACCAGTGAGTTGCGTGCCAAGTTGTGCCCTGCAATACACTCATAGAGACATCCCCCAGAGCAACATCCTCGTCAACGAGGGAAGACGAGCCCTATTGTGCGATTTTGGGCTTTCAAGATCTATGGAGGGCCTTCAGACGGGGTTGACAACGTCAACTTTCGACCAATGCAGGTCAATCGCTTACCAGAGCCCTGAGCTGTTCTTGGGAAAATCCTCTCGCACCCCTGCAAGCGACGTATGGGCATGGGGATGTGTCGCGCATGAGGTGAACCATCAGTTCGTCTCCTTTGTTTCTGCTATTCACTCGCGAACCAGATCTTTAGCGGAAGACCTCCATATGTCGACGTGACAAACCAAGCTGAGATAATCGAGTCCGTGCGACGCAGTGAGTATCCGAACGACGCTCGCCACGATTCCATTCCGGTGTACCTTCAAGAGGTACTCATAGAATGCTGGCAAGCGAAGCCGGAGCTCCGACCCACAGCAGCCTTCTGTTCTTCCGCTCTACAATGTCTTGAGGTTCTCAATATCGACCGTTCCTTCATAAACAACCTCGAGCCTGAGACGGGTGGTGATTGGAAAACCGGTCATGCGAAGTTGAAGAATTGGTCCACCTATGAAGGAGGGGTTGAACTCGTTGTGGTGAGGAGGGTTAAAATATTGGATGGCGAACGACCAATTTTGCGAGTGAGTCTCTGCAGTACTGAGCGATTAGTACCCTTGGATCTGAGAAAGAGTTATGTAGGACGGCTTACGTCGACTGAGCAAATGGAAGGAACTATGGGGTTTGAACACGGCCATCGAACAGCTATTCGGGGTCTGTTTTACGGAATCCCCCAGCTATTTTTGGCTGGTTTCGCCAAGTCGACCGCTTTTATTTTCAATCACTTCTGATACAGGGCAGCGTATTCGAAGTCGTTACAATATTGTACGCAAGTTTCAGACGCACTCCCGGTGAATGACGACGTTGACCTACCTTCAGGTTCGCGACTTGACATGCGGCTTAAACTACCTACACACCCAAAATCCGCCATTCTACCATGGCCGGCTAAGCCCCGTAAGTGTTAGTCCAAAGACACGAGACGAATGCTAATTCCCGAGGCAGACGTGTGTCGTCATTGAATTATTCGGCCATGTAAGGATTTGCGATCCCAACATCTTTGGCTTGCTCCTGCGCACGGATGCAGAAACTCGCGAGGACGTGGCATACCTAAGCCCAGAGGCAGTGAGGGACGGCATACTCACACCCGCAGGCGATACTTGGGCATGGGGTTGTATAGTTCAAGAGGTAGGCAACCCATATCACTTTCCGGATACGGACTGATTCCGCGTCTAGGTCCTAAGTGGTCTACCGCCATACAGCGACGTCACTGATCCCGGTATACTAAAGGATATGATACAAGAAGGGTTACCCCCTGCGGAGGTTCATGATCTGGAAATCCCAGCGTCAGTGAAGGTCGTCATCCGGGCAAGTTGGGAGCGGGAGCCGAGCGAAAGGCCGTTGATGGCCACTTGTATGAGAGTGCTGGAAGGAGCAAGGTTTTGACTCGAACCACAGCTGTGCTCTTGCACCCCTACGACTATCCTTTCGACCAGTCTTCACGCTGTACAAACGTGCTTCGACAACGACCACAACGGGTGTATCGCGTTGGAACACGTCTTTTTGGCTTCATAGGGGTTGTTTATCGTAGCATGGCATAAAATGAGTTGAAGGAGTTGTACTGCCGTTTGTTGAAGGCGCTTGGGGCGGAATCGGTTGGCGTGCACCCGCGCAGCCAAAGCGTCACATGACCAGGTAGTCGAGGCACTATGGTGTGAGAGGAGGGCCCCGCCGTGAGGGTGAACTACGTCTGGTACAATGCTGAGTGCCTGACGGGCACGTATTCCTTCCGCGTGGCTACGCTGCTGCACCATGAAGTCAACGACAAGGGACCACCCCAACGCAGCAGCTATTTTCCAGTCGACGTCTGCAGTACAATTCAGTCGCACAACGCTCATTCCGTTGGCGGTGCCACATAGTAAAATTACGCGAGTCCTATACCAAGTATGTGCCTATGACGTCCCACGATGCGTACTTGTCTACGAACGGCATTTGCTTAATGGGCAACTTGAATTGAGGAGAGGTACGCTTTACTTACAGACAGACACCCCCATGCCCTGACCACCGCCTTTACTGGCCGCCAACCCACTTGCGTCGTTTGATACCGGCCCCAAGCTAATGCGTCTCCCTGAATGAGAAACACCTAGGTTAGATCCCGATCATCAGGACACAATAGTGATGCACAGGTTCCGTCGGTCGGCACTTTCCCAATGGGAGAACAAGCTGAGTTGGGGCTTCTGGACTGTCCAACCTGGACATCCCCATTGCTAACGGAAATTGTGGCAAACCAGGCATTATCTGGGGAAATGGATAGAGCAGGTGTTGCTCAGTCCTCCTGTATTGGGTCATGATCAGAATGACCCACAGCAGGTTGATGAAAAGATTCAACTACATACCGGCAAAACACGACATATAACATAGCCCTCGTCAGGTTTATCCATCTGAACGACGGCAATGTCCCATCGTCTCACACAACCAGCACTATCACAACCAAACACCCAGCCACCATCAGGGGAGAACTGCATGTGCCACACTGAGCATCCCAACATTGTGTCTGCCAGAGTGGCAAGCGGATTTCCTGTCCGCATATCCAAAATGTGTACACATGACTGGTACCCCACGGCAATGAGATCATGCCTGGGAGATATCACTACACAATATGCTGCATCATAGACTGTCTTGGATGCTTGAGTCCATTCCTTTGCTTCACCACCCAGTTGCCACAAATGGACCTCACCAGATCCTAATGAGCCAACAACAAAATCATCATCTGCTGAAATGTCAACTTCATATGCAGTACCAGTCAGTCACAACGTCTTATGCAGTTTCCCCAGACGCAAGTCCCAAATCTGATACAGCCCTCAGTGGTAGAGCCTACAAGGGAAAGTGCAGTCTACATACCAGGATATCACCTTCATTGGTACTCAGAGCAAATAAATGACTCGAAGGGCTAAACAAGAGACAATGAATTATAGAGTATCTTTTGGGCAGGACCAGTTCCCTAGTAGAGGGCATGTATGTCAAACCCAAGCATTAGGGGAGATCTGGACCTATTTGAGACCTACACTTCACATTTCCATGTGTTGATACTGATGATTTGGACAGTGCCTCTCTTAAGCAGCACAGCCAGGCAAAGCCTGTCACAGGAGAAAGCCAATGCATTTACTTCATCACTTCTAGTAGGAAAAAACAATGAAATTAGGGTGTGCCACCTCCAATGTTAAGATGTTCACCTCTCATTTATAGTAATGTCTGTCACTTTCTTGAAACGAAAGGCTTGACCAGTGAGTATGGCAAGCACTTCGCTCATGGGCAGGCACAGCTCTGGGTTATGCTTCCAGCAATGACCCATGATGTTCTGTGCACAGGGCAGACATTCGAGCACCTCCACTATGGCAGGTAATGCATATTGACTTAATGAGTCCAATGCCTTGGCTAGGGACTCATAAGGAGTTTTGCCGGTTATGATCTGATGCAGATAACTTGTTAGCTCATGTTGAAATAGGTGCTGTACAGTAATGCAAAAAACCTTGAGGAATAAGCAACTCCATGACTACACATCACTCCAGGTAGTAGGCTGTGAGACTTTATTCAGGACCTCTGGACTGTCATAGTGCCACTTATCATCTGTTTCAGTGATGCCTCCAATATTTGTCCTATCCATAGTCATAGAAACGCCATAGTCAGATAGTAAAGGGCATCTGTTAGTATTCACAAATATGTTATTCTATAGAAGGAATGGTTAGTGTCATAGGAAGGGACTTTGGTTCACTAGCAATACTAAATAGAGGTCACCATGCCATACTGGCAGGTCTCTAGTATGGAGGTAGAGCAAGCCCTGTGCCATTTCTGTTGCCTGGTATGTGCCACAAGTGATATGAGAGCTGGTCCAATACCGGTATACAATACTCACTACTCCCATCCAACATGCATAAGTAAGACTATCCTCCTCTAAATATGCAGCAAGGGTTCTGGCAGAATAGAATGAGTACACCAGTAGGACATTTCCAGAATCATTACAGAATCCGTGAAACGGGAGTATATTTGGGTGTCTCAACACAGCCCATGACTGCACATTTCTCTAAACACTGAAAGAATAAGTTAGTCCTGGATTTCCAGAGAGAAAAAGATGGGTAGACAAGGACATACCTCAAGGTGCACCTGCGCAACTTCATCAAATGCATGGAAGAGTTCTTTCACAGCAACAACAAGTTCCTCAGATGTACTCTTGAGAACTCTCCACACTATCACCTGGTAGACCGTTCCAAACCAACTGGACCCAAGTTGGCATGTTTCATCATAGAGCAGATCAGCCCTCTTGAGTCACAAAGCATCTAGAGGTAGTGTGCCCTGCTATGTGGTCCATCAGGTTGAATGGTTTGACAGTACATTGTGCAGAACTACTCACCAGCTCAGACCCAAGTACTTCATCAACTACACCCCTCCTGCAAGCTCTCCCTGAGCTGGTAGCTAGTACCCATCTTCATTGAAAAACTTACCTGTTAAAATGGTGATGCATTGGATCATTGTAGGGTGTGATGCAGGATGTGCTTGCCAGCAACATATCATCAACCTACAGATGTAAGTGGGACAGTGGATCTCATCAATGATTGTGGGAGGTACATCCTGGATGATCCACTTCACAATCACTTCTGGATTGGTAGCCCAGTAATACGGATACTTGCCACTAAAGATCTTGAATATCATTGTCAGCAATACATTGCAGTGGTGAGACTGAAGCCATATGTCACGAATGGGCTTGAAGCCTCGGACATGGGCACTAGGACTGTGGCGTGGGACAGTAGATGTTCGAGGGGGTGCTTAGTGTGACGGCAAGGGTGATGATGGTGAAGGGATGAATGATGCCCAAGGGGGCCTAGAGTAGATGTCGAGGGCAATGAGAGGGAGAATGAGCTGGATAGCAAAGTGTGGGGACCAAGGGTCTTGAGTATGCATAGTGTGGTGAAGGCATGGGAAGGTAGAGTTGGGTTGTGGACTCAGTTGGGTCAGTGAGTGAACTTGGTTCAGACTTAGAAGAGGAGTGACAACGGGGCGATGGTGAAAGGTGGAGCCTGGGTCTGAGTTACGAGTGCAAGAGGTCGAGGTCACAGAGGTGTATATGAGTGGAGAAAACAGAGGTACCCTCTAGCGGAGGTACAAGGAGGTGCAAGACAATAGGAGTGGTCAAGAGAGGGAGACGACGGCACAAGGATTGGATGGAGTCCAAGTGGGGTCAGAGGAGGATGGTGACAATGACAGGAGAGATAGCGAGGACAGAGTAGAGGCAAGGAGATGTCAGAACAAGAGGGAGACAGAGATACAAGGGAGGAGGAATGACAAGATTGCTAGATGGGGTACAACAGTACTACAAGCACGATACTTATACTACATTGTGGAGACAGTGGAGCGGGATGATGTCATTGAGCATTGTTGTGATGTCATGCCTAGTTGCGGAGCAGAGGTAGAGCAGAGGGCAGGGGATGAGTAAGGTGTGGAGCACCCCTCAGTGAAGAAGAGGGCAGCGGAGCGTGCCAGTGGGGTTTTGAGTGGGTCAGAGGAGCTAGTTGTCATGGAAGTGGGGACAGCGCCAGGTTTGGTGTCATGATGCAATGCTGAGTGGGGTTTGAACAATAGTCCTTGTATGTCACTGCGAACCTTAGTGGCCGGCTTACGTGGTGGCGTGGAGAGTTGGATGGTGTCAGCATAACTGAGTGTGGGTAGAGCGCCTTCAGTGCTGGGCTGTGAGAGACTGGGCAGGTCATAGGTGTGTACTGTGGGCAGCAAGGTAGAGAATCAAACACAGGGACCTGAGGCGTGAGAGCATAGATGCAGCATTGTGTTAGACTGTGAGGATGAGGGATTGAGTCATGGAGGAGCTGTGGGAGAGTCAA
>WSTW01000350.1:0-10757 GCA_019632305.1 Tulasnella sp. 403 | reverse complement strand
ACCGGGCGAAATTGCAAGTAGTTTCTCACACCACAAGCCCCCCAACGCTTGTGGCGTGGTTGCCCAGTGCACGTCGCACTTATCGCCGCTACTACTGACATGAAGCTGGAGCTACTACGTCTATCATCTGGACATGCAGAGTGGAAGTGCTGTCAACCTGTGGATGCGAAAACACAAGCAGATGCCTCCCAGCAACTGCCCGTGGAGTTGTTGGGGAACATCTTGCTAACCATCTTACCTCCCTACAACTACGAACAAACGGACACCAGCTGCCTCGACGCTATCTACTCCGCGCGCCAGAACATCAGACTCGTCTGCAAAAGGTGGTCCGACATTGTCGAACAAGACCCGCGATTCTGGACTGTTGTCGAGCTGAGTGATAGGGTACCAACGGAAAACCTACGGAAGGTCCTTGAGCAGACACGAGGGGCCCTTCTGGATGTGAACATACGCTGTGGAGACGACAGCTTCAGGTTAAAGAGCTTTCTGCGCAACCTACATCTCCTGCCGAGGGAAAGCCGACGGTGGGAAAGTCTATCCATCCATGGAAGCAAACTCGAGCCTCGGGAGCTCGCCGCGCTCATCCCTCGCTACCTTCCCGCACTGAAGAAAGTCGTGTTTGGAGACATCATGGGTCCACGCCATTCGTACAAACATCTCAAAGAGAGATGCTCAGCGCCAAACCTAACGGCAATAGTCAACGGCAACCGAGGCCGCAACCAAACCCTCAACTCGTACTTGCCATTCATGTTCAAAGACTGCCCCAACATCACAAACATACGGATGGTCGGGTATTCTTCCATGGACACACCGCAGCCCTTGGGAGGTGGCACATTCTCGACGTGGTTCTTCGAATCACTCAAAAGTCTCGAGGTGCGCGGTTACTTTCCAATCCATAACTTGCCGCCCATGTACACTCTACCAAACCTCAAATACCTTCACTTGATGGGTTCGTCGGATGAGGGACTGTTGCGATTCCTCCAGCAGTTCCACGCTCCAAACCTGGAGATCCTCCGTATCTCGTTCATAAGGTCAACGGGGACGGAGGCGGAGGATGACACCAAGGGGCTAAGCGTCATTCACTTCCCGTCTTCGATGAAGATACAATTCCACGAGACTCCTGAAAGTGTGGGCAGGCGGGTCAATCCAAGAGGCTTCTGGTCGGCCTCTATGACATGGGAGAAGGAACCAGGTCTTGCTGTCAAACGCCTGGACAACAAGCCTCAGTCTCCACCGCTTTGGTTCGATACATGGTCCGAGAAGGATAGCTTTGATAAAGAACAAACGCGATGATCTGGGCATAGGTAGGTCCAATACACCTAAGGTCAAATTACGCGCTAAGATAAGACCACAACAGAAATCGAAGGGGGGCACCAGAAACACAACAGGTCAAACCGACCTCATGGACAGGAATAGGTTACAAGATATGGTAACGAGCAAGGGGAGGAGAGACGAGTAAACCGCGGGGCACACACAAGAGTGGGAGTGGATACCCTCGAAAGACAATTGGGACTGGCTCCCAGAGACACAGAGGGAGGAGAGAAGGTTGTCATACCATAGTCACAGTGGAGCAGAAGGGGTGTGCATATACATAAGCCATTTTCTATACCAACCTACGCCGCCTTCGCGTTTCCCGATCGTGCTGGAGGCGGAGGGACGCTAGCTCTCGCGCC
The DNA here is from genome assembly GCA_019632305.1 of Tulasnella sp. 403. NCBI lineage: Eukaryota > Fungi > Basidiomycota > Agaricomycetes > Cantharellales > Tulasnellaceae > Tulasnella > Tulasnella sp. 403. Next base: position 9,084 of record WSTW01000350.1, on the reverse strand, counting down.
ATTGACACCGTTGGAGGGACTGTTAGTTGAGCCATTTGCGTTGCTAGTTTGAACCCTCGCTCGACTTCGGCTCGGCTTCTTGGAAGGCTTCTGGGACTCTCGTCTTGCCCTGCATTCGTTGCAGAACCATTCGCCTTTCGGCGGTGCCGACATATTCAGACAACTCAAATGGAACTGAAGAGTGTGTAGATAAGCCCCTTATGATATGTATGACGAAACAAATGAAGACATACCCATTCGCGATTACAGTTTTCATCATCGCACCCAATCATCTCCCCAAAGCTGACTCGGTCGCAATAGCAGTATGTTCGCTCGTCACCGTCCGCCGCATCGCCAACACCCGATCCACTGGCGTTTATAGAGGTCATGCTCTCAGTCGAGTGAAGCCCGGGACCTGAAACACCAGCCGGTCCAATTCGTGATGGATCATCCCTGGGGTGGACATAGCCGTTGGCGCCGTTCCTAGACGCGTAGCTGTCGGTTGCACGAGATCCCTTCATCATGTCGTCTCGGCCAGTGCCGCGTGAGGAGCCAGGATTGAGGTGGTCCATAACCTCATAGTCATCCTCATCGAAAGCAGCAGGGCCATGTATATTGCCATAATCAGCGGTACCGTTTGGCGCGGTTCTGTTGGCTACGACGTCCAGCAGCGAGCTGGTACCGGTGGACTTGGGTAGACGTCTGTCGTTCATCCCATGCATATTATTGGGGATGAGAAGTTGGGCGTGTCCGTTCACATTGTAGCCATTCGCAGAGTGATGTTGTCCTCCAGGATGACCCGACAGATGCGAGGAGGTCGATTGCTCTCGCGTTTGCCCGTGATAGGCATCGTTCGGCGGGTGGGGGTAGGACTGGTGGCCACCCGACGTCCGTGACTTGTGGGACTGATGAAGCTGCGATGAAGAAGCGTGTGGAAAGCCGTTAGACCCGAGACGGTGGTCTGGATGTGATTGAGGTGGTTGCTGAGACGACGCGTGGTGGTCGAAATTGCGATTGCCATTATGACGAGTCGAAGTTTGCCCGTTCCGCACATCACGATCATCGGAAGGCGAAGGAGAACGTTGTTGAGTGGTTCGTCTGTACAAGGGAGGGCGGGGGAAATAACCAGAGGTCAGCAAGGCACAAGTAAATAGGCGTGGCCCGGAGCGAGCACGGATACACAGGAGGGAAGACGTACGCCTTTTTGGCAGGCCTGCGATTCTGGTCCTTGCTTCCGTCGAGGTCGCGGTCTTTATCCATTCCATTTCTGTCCTTTTCTTTGCCCTTGGGAGTGCGTCGTACAACGGAGCCAAGGTCATCATCGTCAAGCCTCCTTTTCTTGGTTTTGTCCACTGAACCCGAGACGGCCATCGGAGTGCTCAAAGCACCGTTAGCCCCACCTCTACCACCTATACCGCCAGTAGAGTAGGCATTAGCGTGATTGGCAGCAGAGGCGGTGGGCACGCGTCGGCGCCGACCAATGGAGAGAGCGGAGTCGAGAGACGGGGCGACGAGATTGGATGGGGCGACATGCGGATAAGTCGTGCGGCGGATGTAAAGCAAAGGCTGGAAGACGGAGTCAAGAGAGGCGAGGAGGGAGATAACTTGTTGGTTGTGTTGGTTGTGTGCGGCAACCTGTGAGTGAGGAGGGGGGGCATTTGGATCAGTTTAAAACTGACCAACAAGAGGAGCCGGCGCCCCTGACAAAGGGCGACACCTACATCGTCAGCCGTCTTTCCAGCAACTCTGATCTTGTCTTCCGACCCAAGTCGCAGCCTCTGAGCGTCCTCTGCAATCTCGATTAGAAGGCAAAGTCGGGCGGCAGGCGGAGTAGCAGGGTTCTGCATGAGCTCGATGAGTCTGTATATCTTGCTCGTTATAGCTTGCATGGAAGCTGCAGAGCAGCAAGTCAGGCGGGAGCACGGTCTATAGCGAGCTTTGAGCAAGAGAAGGGGGCTTACTTCGCAAGACGGCATCGAGTTCTCGCAGATCGCCAAAGGCTTTGGTGAGATCGTGTGGCAAGGAATCGACAGAGTCGGTCAGCTCGTCGAGCAGGGTATGAGTTGGAGAAATGGAGATTGCGCGAGACGGTGCCATGGTGAAGATGAGTTGCGTCTGGTCTGGCTACTCTGTGCCGTGGCAGGGGTGGACGAGCTACTATGGCTGTCGGTGTGGGTTCAAATTGGTGCAGCACACAAAAGACCCCAGTCACTTCCCACACTGCCGGTATCAGGGGTCACCATCGGATCCCCTTCGTGACCCCGCGCATAAACCTCCAAGCTTCCAAGACTTGTTTCGACAATAACACTATATGGGGATGGAACAAGCCTACTCGATGTTTATGCTCTCCGAAGTGGAAGGCTACCGCGCTTTGACACGTAGGTACTAACAACACCACGGCTTGTCGGACCTACAGGCCTCTGGGAAGGACAACCCTCGGCGTGTAGCCAACGGGCCTCAATAACGGGCTAAAGTACTGGGATTAGGCCTTCTGGGTTATTCCACGCGATAGACAGTATAATGTATAACGGTCTGCCCTATCAGATGACAGAACCGTGCATGACAATAGAGATGTGGAACATACGGAGTATATGATCCCAATGGCCTACTTCCCGCTAACAGTCCCAACATCAAACACGCTAAAGAGCGCGAAGCATCCGTACAAGAGGCCGATGGGGTACGCAATAAGCAACCGTTGATCGGACATACGGAGTATGGTCACGAAGATCGACGACGCGGCATACGTACACCAGACAATAGATGCTATCGAAAGCGATGCGATGAGGTATGAAGGTAATGCCCTGAGATGCATAAAGTCAGACACGTAATCTGACGTGGAGCAAAACCAAGACACCTACAAGTTGCGGACGACGCTCAAGGCACCCACGCCCACCATTGGTAGAAGGCAATACCCAAGAACAGAAGCCGTCCGGTAGGCATCGATGCCAGTTGTCGACATAAGGTTCAATAACGCGTAAATCGACGCTGAACCGAGCAGCGCGATCCCGTAAATGTAGCCGAATTGTGAGCGACCGGACTAAAAGACACCAAAGAATACGTTCATGGCGATTTTTGAAATAGAAGTCGCGATTTAGTCAATGTCAAGAGAGAATGGACGTCAAGCAGACGTACCAAAAGAAGGAACATCCCAAAGGCAAGGAAGAACACCACAGGACCAGCCATATCAGCATCGTCCATTATCCGTTCATCAATCTGTCTTAACGGGTTTAACACCGTCATAGATTTGACCCAAATATGCGAAAAGTTGATCCCAAGTTCTGAGGCCACAAACAGTCAGCTCGGTCTGCCCAACTGTAACAATAAGACTCAAGAGAAATTGACAAATACTTGCCTTCTAGCAGTGGTGGTTCACCCTCAAACCCCGCACTGGAGAACGCACTCAGCCATCCTTGCGGCCCCTGTATGTTCCCTCCAAAATTCGGTGCACCTCCCCCGGCGGACGACACCCCAGCTGCCATATTCCCTTCTAAACTTGTTCTTGACATATAGTATGCCGGGTCATTTCCACCCGAATAAAACTGCAGATTCGGCGCAGCCCCGGGATCGTAGTACGACATGGGCTGGCCATAGGAAGGTTGTGGTTGCTGGCTGAACATAAAGTTCGACATTGTGTGTAGGTTTTGGTGGTGTGGTTGGGTGGTTGGGCAGTCGTCGTGTTGCCCGACGAGATTTTGCGATGATGGGTGCGTGTCACTGGTCTGCGGTGCCTCAAGTCGAAATCGAAACGGTCGGTCGGAGTTTGCCGATCTGTCGTGTAGAACGTGGAAGGCTTTGGTCGTGTGGCGTCACGACGCGTGCTCGACCTTCCTCCCATCTCCCCAAGCTCACCGAACTTGTTCCTCAGTGGATCGCCCAGTCTCACCATCATTTACATTACACTGAGAAACCTTGTTCTGTCGGTCGACAATCGTCCCTGATGGAGAAGGAATTCAAGTTCGACCTTGAGCCTGAGGTTATGAAGAAAGCAGTTGCTCTTCTCCCAGTTCTTCAAGCTGTTACAGGCCCAGGGAGGGGCACCCAGGTGCCAATTACTGCCGTAATGCCTATCTGTGCTCTCATTGCCTGTGAAGAGTATGTCTTTTCCCGACCATGTGGTTTCGCCCTGCTGACCGTCGCTATGTAGAGCTGGTTCGACCAAGGTGACGACAAAGGTCGCCCAGGTATCAGCCTGCCTAACACCTGCGGAGTTCTCCAGAGCTGTGAGAAACGCTAAAGCAGCCCTGGCCCGCTCCCAGGTCCACTCTAAGAATGTTTTGGGGAAACCATCCCTCCTCTCGCTCAATGTCCCTACGGTGTCTTCTTCTGCTTCTATCAAGCGTCATCCCGCAAATTGGCAGAGGTCCCTTCTTGCCACCGCCAACTGGTCCCGGAACGATACGCCCGCTACATCAAAATCATCCACCACTTTGTCGGCAATCAATGTATTCAAGAAAGTGACGCCTCAGCAGAGCTCTGGGTCAAGTATTATGGCCTCACCAACATACCGCATTGAAGAATCAGCCGAGCACAAGGCAGAATTCCTCCTCATCATTCAAATCGTCGACGTCACACACACCAATCGTGACGCCCTCGCTCGGAAGATGTCCGTTGCTATCAAATTCCTTGAACGACAGAATTGGAGCGCGGAAAAATGGAAGGAAAACGAAGGGAACCTTCGATGTGCTGTATTCTATTGGGTTTGTGAGGCTGAGCATGTGCGTAACGCTTTTCATAGATTTCCGCTACCACTAACCACTCTCTGTGTTTTAGGTGGAAATACCCGCACTCAAAGATGTTTGCGACATGCTAAATGCGAAGAAACACATTGTGGAGCGAATCATAGAGAGCATGAACGTCGTACGTCCCAGGATCCTCGCTCTCATCAAGGATGTCGGACAACATTCCACTACGCAGCGGGACCCCCTGGAAGACCCGACAGGCTCACCTTCACCCTTGAAGCGGAAGGCAACGTCACCCACCCCGACTGCCAATCCCTTGACCGAAGAGCCTAACCACCATGTGTCCAAGCGTTTTCGACGGGAACCCAGTGACACCCTCCCGTTTATGCCCCTCGTCGACGTCCGTCCCGCACTCCGCACGTCCTCTTCGACGAGCACACCCGCAGAGACGGAAGATAGCCTCGATGGTGTCCCCCTTCCCGCTTCGCCATCCGTACCGCGTAGCCAGGCCAGTGGCACACCCAATCAAGTCACCACACCCCTTCGTCCACCCAAGATTCCTCCCAAAACACCACAAAAGACGCCTTCGAAGACTACGCCAATGCCCAACGGCCATATCACGCCCGCGACGGAGCAGACCACCAAACTCCAGCGTCTGCTTGCCGGACAGGATGAACAGCCAAACACGACAACAGACGCAGCACCTCGTCGCTATCGGCCTGTCTTCCCTGACCGACCTTTCTGGGACCCCGGAGAATCCGAGGACGAGGAAACAGAAACCGAGGCCGAGCAGCATCTCGAGAACTTGAGGTGTTGGGTGGAGCAGAGGTGTGCTCCAGTGTCCCCTGTGCCCAAACCAGCTCTCAGGAGCGCCATGGCTCGATAGGGAAACCCAGAGCGACCCGCGAATCGTGCCACAAGCTCCCACATGTACACAGGATATCGATGCATGTATTATACACCAGAAAGGACCGATGTGTACAGTTTGTGCAGAACAATCCGTGTTGGGAGTAACAACAGACGATGAAATAAGTACAACAGCTTGCAATTCGCGCATAAGTTTGTAAGTATGATGGAGTACACGAACAGAGGTGTGTGGGAGAGACAGATAGAGTACTAGAGCACAACAGGGAGTCTGAGAGACGCATAAATTATGAGGCATGGAGAAAACGCTTGTGACATCGCAACGAAGGGGCGGTGATGGGCATATCTTAATGCCGAAGGGCTTCCTGGCAAAGTTTTAGAAAACAAAAAGGCCGCGGGTACGGTAAAAGCGAAAAGTGGCAAAAAAGGGCCTTTTAGCCTGTATAACTGCCCAAATGGAGAACATCGAAGAAGATGGGGGATTCGAAGTTGATGGTGGGTGATAAATGGAGGGATAATTAACGATTGTGAAAAGATTCTTTATATGGAACGACGACCATCGGAACGGGCCTCCGGTCGACCCCCAGCGATGTGGAAAGCAAGAAGTGCCATCGGAGACAACCCGTGTTTCAGCAGTTCACCAAAGGAAGAGCGTTCTGCATGACGGCCCAGGTCGTCGGGGCGCAGAACCTGGAAAAAGGTCCATCGGTAGCGATTTGCCGCAGCCCCCGGATGATCCCCAATCAAGCAGGACACGCCAACGCAGTCTCGAGCGGTACCGGTGACCTCCCGGACCGCATGGACCTGGGCGTCGTCTCTGCGGGTTTCTTCCCGCTGCTCACAGGCCGAGGAGAAAGCTTGGGAATCGCACTGGGTATTTCGGCATCGTCCCCAATAGGCGCAGGGCTCGGAGGGTCGTCCCAGTCGTCTGGTCGCTTTCGCAGTGTAGACGACGTGCTGGGCGTTGGGGCGGTACCGGGACGTTTCAGTCTCGGCCGCAGAGATGGAGGTGCTTGGGACGATACGGAGCCTGGCCGACGAGATCTATGGGCGCGACGTCGTTGAGACGTGGTTGTGTGGGTGGACGATCCGAATGCGCCGCGGAGACGAGCGTCTGTGGAAGAGTCGGACGGCGATGGTTGGATGGGCGAAGGCAGCTGATTCGTCGGTGACTGCTCCACGGCCGAGAGCGGGATCCTGGGCAAAATCTTTTGGACCGGCATGACCGGCGGCATCTGCAGCTGCAGTTTTGGTGGAGCGGTAGATTTGGTGGTGATGGTGCTCGCGGGCGATGCCGACGAGACGGCCGTGGAGATGGATTGTGACAGAGAGGACTGGGATGACGATCGAAAGTGCATTGCATCGTAGGACGCTTCAGTGGTCTGCCGAGCCAGCGGCATCGAGTCCACCCGCGGCCGTACGGCCAGCAAGGTTTCATCAATCAAGCCGGGAGTGCGGGAAGTCTCGTGGAATGTATCCCTATGATTAGGTGAGGTGCTGGGTGTGGTGCTGTTGGAATGAGTGGACGATCTCTTGGATGCGCTTGAAAGTGACTGATAGGATGGGAAGTATCGCAGGAATGACCGTTTGGATTTCGTCGATCGCGGTGTCTGGGGAGTTGAGTCAAGGTCAGGCACGGGGAGGGACTGTCCGTCCTGACGGGCCCTGGCCCGTTGAATGGCGTCACTGCTGTCTGAGGACAGTGATAACGCCTTGTGGTCGACGCTGCCCTCTCGCTGGGACTCGGAAGCAGGCGAGTCGCGTCGACGGCGACGAGAGAACCGAAAAAGGTTCTTCATAGAGTATGTCTTGGTGGTTGTGGCGGACATGGAAGGTCCTTCACAGACCTGCAAGAGTGTTAGTCCGACGGCAGGGGAAGGAGAGGAGCATAAGCACACGAGTTGGACTCACGAAGTTCTTATGATAGTTGAAACGACAGTGGTGTGCGTGGAAGATTGGAGGACCCGCCTTCGGTAAAAATTGATCGGACTGTGATGGGACGGATGCAGAACGTTGATGAGTACGAATGATGATCGCTTAGGAAGCACGGTCTAAGATGGGGAGAAGAAGACGCTGGTGGTGTTGAGGGACTGGCACCTCACTTGAAACGGTGCCGGTACAAACGAATTGTGAGAGAGGGAGAAGGAAGCGGTGGTGGTGGGAGACACCAGGCGATAACGCTTATCGAGAACGGCGTCAGGGGAGGGGGAAAAGAAGGAGAACACTAGAACAAGGACCAACTGGTGCTTACAAAGGCTTTCGTGCAACCCGCGCAGTACTGCCCCGGTGTAAAGTATCTCCTGAAGTTGAGAACGCCGGATCAAGTCGGGGAGCAGTCAAGCGACTTGGCTAGAAGGTATTGACGTTTCTGTGTTGCAAGGGAGGGTGGGTAGATATGGAGGGTACGCAATCGATCCAACTGGTAAGGCGAGAACAGGCTTGGGGGAAAGGCTTTCCAAAGGAAAATGTCGCACGGAACTTGCGTCAAAGGTTAGGTGAGAGAGGAGGGCTTCGTGATGGCAGAGGTTGAGGTTACGTAGCAATCAAAACCCAAACTTGCATTACCTCTTCATTGAAACTTGCGCGGAGCAGGTAGATATATGCTTGAACAAAGGCACAGGCAAGGTCGATTGTTATTCCGACGCCGTGGCTATCTCGGTCTTCCCTCGACCCGACTGACCAGCAACGCCTGTGGTGCGGTTCTTCGACTGTCAAAAAATTGGTCTTAAGGCGGTGAGCAACGAGTAAGCGCTGATGGACCCGTGCTGAAACAGGGGCTTGGCGGTTGCATTGCCTCTTCACCGGCTGTTTCAACTCGACGAATGCTGTTGCAGAGGTGGTGTGGCCAACAGCACCTGGACCAGGCCACAACAGGTCCTCTTCCGACGTTCCGAAGTGTGCAACCCATCCTCGACCTCGTTTCGCCTTGGCAAGAATATATCCACCGTCGGCCACACGAGCACTCACCCATCATTGTCGGATGACGTCGATCAAAAGGAAGTCGCTGACCCGATCAGATGATCATCGCTTTCAGACCACTGGCACCGACAAACCTGTGAGGGGATCTCTCTCAGACCTTCCTTTCAACAGAAACAGGGAAAGACTGGCCTTGTCGCGAGATACGGCCCTCTTATTAGCGCACCACGTTCTGCATGTCGCGCACAACCAAGAAGCTGACATGGAAGAGTTTCATGAAGCGACTACAACTCCCATGGATCTTTGGTCGCCAGCTGGAGCTTCTCCAGCGTTCAATTCCGGACGATGGTTCTTGTCGCTTGGTGAAGCATGAGATAGCGTAATCCGGGTAGCAAGGCGTATTCGGGGCTGGACAAATGCTTCGGACATGTGGTCTCGTAAATGGTCCTGGCCAAGGTTGGAAAGCCGGCAGAACGCAGATAGTCGCGATAAGTAGGACTCGCAGATGGCCCTTGAACATCCCCTGGATATAGATGCTAGTTGTCCTTGGGCACTGTTTGACCAATTGATCTTGATAGGTTCGTTTCAACGTGCAAGAACTCGCTCGAGTTGGAGACTTTCGGGTCAAAGATGTCTGAAGAACATC
>WSTW01000035.1:45187-80787 GCA_019632305.1 Tulasnella sp. 403 | reverse complement strand
TTCGGAAGGTATTCAACAGAAACAAATATGTTTGAAGTCACGGGACTGGCTCGCGAGCTGGGCTCGTAGCTCGTTTTAGCTCGGCTCGGCTCGGCTCGTCATGATTTTCGAGCCAAGCCGAGCCGAGCCGGGCGAGCCAGCTCGAGCTCGCGGCAACACTAGTGCAAAAGGCGCTTAAAACAACTCACGTGATGTGGACATCGCGTCTCAGGCATACACGTCTGGGTAAAGTCGGCAAAGCTTTGTTTTATGTACTGACTAACCTACTATTATCCAGATCCCCCACCTTCCTTCACGACCACTTACATGGTCCACGTCGGACGGCTTGGTTGCTTGCCTTTGCGCCCGCTTGCGTCCTTTCCGCGTCTTAAGATCGCCAGGACTGCCTGATTTCGCCTGTTGTGCCATCCTCTGACCTCTTGATGCCGCCGTATTTCGTCCTTTCCCCACTGTCAGGTTTCTATGGGTCACCCCAGAAGACAAGTCTCACCTTTGGTTTCGTCCTTGCTGGCGTGTTTCGCCTCTCTCAATCGGGGTTTGCGTTCAAGTCGCATTTCCGAAACAGCAGAATTATCGTATCACTACCTCCTGATCGTATCTCCACCCTGCACTGCACAGGAGCTTCCGGGTTTGTATGAAAACCTGCAACGAAACCGATCTAACAAACACCAAAACGGCAGAAACCAAGGTTAGGATTAAAATAGTTGCCTATTGTTTCATCGTATCTCCCTCTAACCTGTCGACACTTCCATCTTTGTGTCATGCATAAGAAGGGGTGTGCTTCTTAGATGACGAGTTGTAGCCCTACTCCCAATGGGCGTTTCGGACATGCACGTCAGAAACATCCGGCTAGAATTTCAATACTTAGCACATGTTCGATCTACTAGCAAACTTCGAGATGGCACCACCTACCATACAAATGATCACTGGTGTTTTGGGAATTCAGCTTACAGTAATGGCCCAGGCTAGGTATAGAGATAAAACTGCCGTAGCGAAGCACACGAACTGCAAACATGGACATATGGTATTTACTAGTAAGCAGGCAGAGTGGGGAGGTGGGACAAAGGTAGTGCACAAACTCAAAAAATAGATAGTCCGTTGATGGAGGAACTGGTAATTTGCAAGTAATGTTTAACTCCAACAGGAAGGTGGTTTCCGATGTCGGATGAGATGGAATCGCAAGATCTATCAATCACATTTTGATGCGATCAGTAATCATCCACTTTCCTATGATTTATAGCTGAGTTTCGCACTCACCTCAAAAGTTTATCTGAAACCTCCCATTACACGGCTCATAGGCAACACATCTCGCATCTCCTCCTTCTTCGCATTCACCCAGCGGTTGACCTTCATGGCTGGTTGTACATCGGTTCCATTAAAGATGGTGCAGTCATAATATGGAATGACAAATGTCTCGTTTGTTCCCCGATCAGTGATGGTGTATGTCTTCCAATCTTCCATCTCAATATCCCAACGATCAATGGAGTCTTTATCGAACAATCGGCCGTCATTTGAAGCAATCGGCCAAGGAACTTGTTGATCTCCAACGTAAGGTATGCCTTCAACGAGCCATTGTTTGATCATCGATTGGATGAATAGCTCGTTAATGGTGTATAACCCCAGGCTGAACCCCGGTTCCTTAAAGACCGACTTTCGGATCCGGATAGATACTTGACTATTGGAGTTGACGTATGGAAGGCCATAGCGGTTTGGCGAGAGATGAGCGGGATGGAAGGGTGACGGGTTTCTGATAAATGAGATGTGCAGTTCGTTGTCAGGAGAGGACGTTTCGATAATGGCCCAGTGGGTGGTTGATGGGTTAGGAACATACTGTCCAAACTCCCTGAATCGAAAAAAGAACTCCATGGCATCACGAAGCTCCAATTCAAGAGCAGAGATGTCAGATGGAAAGCATCTATTCATCGAGAGACGCCGCACAATGCCTTTATCCCTGATCTGCACCCATCGCCGGACTGTGAAAGTGCGAACAGCATGGACAAAGTTTGCAATGTAACCCACAGGGTCAGCATTGGAGATAACGGAGGTATCGATGGGGTATTCCATGTGACGGAAACGTTTATCGGAGAAACGGATAAAGTCCGGATGTCCAAAATCGGGCAGGATGTTGCAGCCACACTCTCGGCCGATGTCCTCAAGTGGGTATTCTTCTCCAGGAAAAGGTCCTTTGGTGTGGAGAAGGTCACGGACAAGGTCTTCAATGTACTCTGCTTCTAAGAAAAACAAAAATTCCATTAATGACCCCAAAAGTCTAAAACACGTGACATACGGGACTCCTCAGAGATGTCGCTCATTGCCTCTGACACATCACTCATTGTCCAATAGTCGTCTCAATGTGTGAGTATGAAGAGAGTAGTCTTTAGAGGGGGACACAGATGAAGGGTGAATGTGTGGAGAAGATGAGGACACGTTGTTAGTTCAAACCTCAATCATCGATATCGTGTGAATATTTGTCACATAGAAGCTAATACATACTGGGAAAAAAATACAATGAAGTTGACCAATATCAACTAGTCTTGAGACCTGAGCTAACTCAGAGCCTGTTAGAAGCCTGCCAACATGGCAGAATGATTCGGCGGATGAAACAAGCCATGTACCTGGAGCAAATTCCCTGGGTAAGGGCATGACAAGGGAACTGGCAAAACCTCCTATATCTGATAGAGCAGTCTAGACTTGTCTCTGATTTGTCTCCGATTTGTCTCCGATAGGCTTCATAAGACCAGGACAATCTCTGATTTGTCATGTCTCCAATAGCTGCCGATCGACACTATCGGAGATAAAGCGGTTTCCTAATGTATATAGACAGCCAATCAGGGTTAAGTAGTTTTTTTCATATATGCCACATCAGCGATTAACCCCGATTCCTTCACACTTGTCCATACAAAGATCTCACTTCCTGAGTTCCAACATTGCATAGCTCTCATAAAATACAGTCCCATAAGCACATAGAGAAACTAAAAATGAGACGAAAATGTTTATAGTTTCTGTGGCCACTATCTATGTTTCGGTTTCAGGAACAACCATAAGAAAACCACAACTCGAAAAAGGTCAGAACACAATTCATCTAAAGTAAAACAAGAAAACAGCCCATTCCAAACACGCCATATCAAATACCAAGGAGAACTACCTCCTTTGAAATCCGATAAAGCCTGTCTGAAATGGGAAGTTCTCTTGAAAATAATCCGCTTACGGGATGGATGCTTTTGCCCCAGAATCAAATCTAACGATAGCAACTAGACAAAGCTAGTCCAGAGATCATTATCAGCCACTCCGTCATAGAGGTGCAAGTGGAACGTCACAAACATTAGGCTTCATTTCGTACCCTTCTACTTTACCAGTAACTACATCCCAGTCTGGTGCACAAGATACTGCACAAGATACTTGTATATTAGCTGCAATCTCAATAGGTATCCACACATAAAGTGAGCTCACCTTGCACCTGGGTGCCGATAGGAAGAGCTCCGTCATGTAGAGCATCCTAAAAATATGATATATAAGTCTGTCCTATACAACCCCATACCCAAGAGTCTGGACATACCATGGTTACTTGATAAACAGTGTTTAGAATAGTTGAATTTCTGGTGAAGTTGGTGAAGGACGTGATGACAATACTAGTTGGAGTTAAAATCCGATTACGTTTTACAATGAACACGTCAGCATGCCAGCCAATGCACAAGGTACATTACGTACCGTAAATCATTCCTACTTTTGGTAACCCTGATGCCAAATATGATTTGACTGTTGAGGAGACTCATTATAAAAACGTTTTTTGATGCAGCTATTGTATTCCACACCTTGATTATATAGTAGGGATTCACCCCATCACGTGCTCGTATTCTGGCTGTCAGAGAAATCCCAAGTAGAATTGCGTCAATATTACCAAATTCCACCCCTCATGGATAAACCTCATGCATACAGAGTGGTGACCATGTGGTATGAGCATAATAAACCATAAGCTGTAAGGTAGGAAACCATCTAAGCGTGGTGCAAACGATATCGATGGGGGTGTACACACCTGTAATACATGGAAAATCGCAACACTCGGAAGGTGGTTGATCATGCGGTTAGAGTATATCAGCATGGCTCCACCAACGATACAGCATGGACATGTTTAGTGAGGTACGTACCACTGCAGATGCATCAGGAACCCGCCTTTTCTCTGAGCGGAGACCGCTATCTCCGACACCCCGAACGGTCGCAACTAGTGACAGCCTTGTCGGGCGCAGGGATGTTCTCCAATCCTGGTTGAAAGAGGGCGAATTCTCCCCATTCTCCGATTCAGGATGGATTCTCCGTCTAATGCCTGAGTCTCCAACATGTCGTTGCCTCCGATCGGCTCCACCAGATGGGTACCGTTTCCGACTCGGTGTGGCTCCGATAGCTTCCGATCGGGTTGATCGGAGAAAAGACATTGCGTTTCCTGTGCTGGTACAATTAACGCTCATGCAAGTCTAATACCCACTCCATGCGCAACGGTCTGCATGGGACAACCTGCCATCAACCAGTGTGAACCGCAACAGTCGCATGTTCTCTCACCACATGGTACATGCAACACCCTACGGAGCTCGGCAACGATGATGGTCTTGCGGTAACACTGGTAACACTGGTGGCCGGTCATAAGCACATGTCGTTGCATGGGAGCACGGCCAGGCACGACAAACAAACATTATTCGACGTGCGAGTCGGTTTTGGTCTGAACCACACCATATCCCTTCATCACTCTGCCCTTGTAACCCGGCATCATGGCGATTAGGCTCCGAAGTCTATCACCCATGTCAATGTACGCCTAACGTTTCATCGAAATTACCAGAGGCGACATACTTGTCTCGGATATGTTCAATCCGAAGCCGGGACCGGCCATTCATTCTAATACCGACCACAAATATTGTCAACCTCCGCATCACACATACACGTTAATGCCAGACCGATCGATGGCTGACGGATCCATAACAGGTCCATATATACGAGAGCCATGCTGCATGTAATACGACCTGAGAAGTATTAGAGACATTCGATGGGTGACCGACGGCCACTGAAAGCGCACCTAGTTACTTGCAAGGCCTATTGGCAATGGGGTTGCTTGTGTTGGTCTCGTTTCCCAACCCTATCTTGATGTTACTCTAAGGGGATACTGAACATCGGGCTCGGGCTCGACTCACCTTCGGCTCGCTCGCCCAAGCCCACCTTTGTAATACGATAGGTGATAGTAGTAGTGGAGAACTACTATGTGAGATTCTCGGTACTCGTTTGGTGTGCTTTCTCCTCGAGCAGAGCAGGGGGGGAGGGGTAGTTGTGGGTATCGCGCTTCTTGACTCGCTGCGATCGATGTCACGTAGTTGGGAGGAAACGACCATCATTCGTTTCAAAGATCAATGAAGTAGTCATGAATCCAATGGCATCATCGGCATGGACACTAGCGACAAAGCCATAAACTCTACTACGGACGACGCGTGATCGGGTGTTGCGCACATCATATTGTCGCGTGTTGTGTACTCAAAGACTTTCCTCAACATAGGACTACAAAACATCGTCGCCTTGAGCCTGTATTGTGAATGTTCCCATTCACTATGAAGAGTAAGTTGAGCCGCGTTGAAGAGTAAGTCGCGCAAATCTTCCAAGGGTTCCATGATGGAGTTGATGATGTCACCATCAGGCACCAATTCACCATTACGCATATACCTCAATTTGAGCACTACTACAGTTGCATTATTGTAGCAGCGGCGAACAGCCAATATAGAGACAACATCTGACTCCATAGTGGGACGGAACGTACCGTACCGCGCACAAAAGGTTTGGTGCATGCGCGAGGTTGAACCGGCATCCTGATAGGAAGAGGAAGAAGGGCCAAGCACACGCGATGTACGACAAGGTCTGGGGTATCCCAACAGATTTAAACCCCGATTTTACCCCTGAAAACCACTCGCTTAGCGGTTAAAGCGCCGCTTGATTTATAAGAAAGGACCCTTTTCGTCCCATAAGAAACCCGTCTCTACTCTTGTAGAGTCGGGGATTAATTACGAGCCTGGGGATCGGCCGTCAAGAGCATCCGGAGGTATAGCAAAAGTCGCGCACGCAAGTAACACAACGCAATCCTCCTTTTCTGAAGAAAGGCTAAAAACACTAACCATATGCATAGTGGAGGGTGAGGATTCTCCGCGGGGTGATCGTTGGAGGGCCGTGAATCGCCGGATCGGTTGGAAATGACACAACACCAAGCCGCAGAGAATGAGCACATGCCATTAATTCTCTACGGAGTCAGCGTAAGCCGCGGTCCGGCCATAGACAAGCCTCCTCCACTTGAGAGAAGCAGGGAGGAAAGGCGGAGGTAGATCATAGATCATAGAGGATCCCACGGCTCGTTTTGAACTTTGCCGAAACGCCGAACGCGGGGACGGCCCGGCTCGTCCATCTTTAGCGTTTCAGCCTAGTCCGCGCGGGCATTGGAGTATCAGCGGGACCACAGCTGCGGTGTTGTTATTTTCAGAGGGGTTTTTAAGAATTGGTGGGTACAAGGTGGTTTACGATGACAGATTTTACGTGTCGCCGAGTTGGGCCGGCCACCACTCTGGTCGCTTGGCGACGACCTTCAACGTCGACGCCTCCCCACTCTCTTCGTCTCCTTTGTTGGTGTTTTGGATGGATAGATCCATTTCGCCCTGTTCGGCGGCTTGGAAGACTTCGAGACGCAGTAAAGCCAGCGCGTAGCCTTCCGGTGTTGAGGAGAGAAGCTTTCCGGGCCCTCTCGGGCGCGGACGCGGAGTCTCTGGCGTCGATTGTATCGTCCAAGCGGCATGGATGGGTGTTTGGGGGGTAAGGATGGGCAGGGATCTGATAGCGCCGTCAATATTCTAACTTGGACGAGGATACGAACAAGCGGCCACCTACGTTTCACCAGCTCCTGTTGATGGCAAAACTTGTACAGGGAATACGCGTTTACGGATCACGCCGGTGTGGTATGTCCTCACAGTCAGCTCCTGTCCGACGTAGCAACCCTTCCGGAAGTCGACTGACGAGCACCCCAATTAGCGTATCAGTAACGGGCTAGACTGAGCCGCAGATCGCTTCTAAGTACTCACTACCACCCATCATGTCCATATTCGCGTCCATTGGGAAGGTTTCCTGGGCCGGCATGTCCTCTACTCCTTCTGGTACCCCGAGGAGGATTCTGTGCAGCGTGTACCGAGACGAAGGCAAGACATCCTCATCCCTCGCAGCTACATATGACGTCCGTCATCTGCAAGGACCAAGGCATCACGACTGACGTACGTTTGAGGCCTTTGGGAAGGAGGACTCTGGCACCCATCCCAGGTGCACGACGATCAACAAGCCACAGCGGCTTTCTGTCTCCCGAAGCTTCGATCGTTTCGTCATGCTCGCCCAGTACCCACGCACGCGCGTGTCTTTCCTCCTCTTCGCTGGACTTTAGGGTTTCTGTTGGCAAGAAAACCGGTTCAACGGCTCCACTGCGACCCCAGCGCCAGGTGTCTGGTTTCTGGTCTAGTTCACGGGGAACTGGTTGCTCGCCGTGACCTCCACTGAGATAGGAGCCGGGACGGCTGTTCCAGACGGCCCACAAGTCCCATTCAGAGGTGACATCCCTGACACGAACTTTCGAACGTAAGATGTACCGCTTGAGCAGGGAAAGAAGCGACGGTGTTGAGTATTTGGCGGAAGAGTGAGACGTGGAACTAGACGTGGATGAGATGGTTTCATCTGCCGCTCGTGGGTCGTATTCGATGATGTAGCCGGCATCACCCGTGGCTGTTGGAGACTTCGGAAGATATGGATAGATAAAGATGTCATACATGATTCGTCCCTTTCATTTGAGCAGTGTTCAATGAGGTCAAGTGTCAGCATTGCCTACAGGTGGTCTAGATGATGACGAACCTGTGGACTCAAGAAGGCACTGTATATGCCCCTTCCGTTCGTTCTCCATAAATCAGATTCCGGTGGAGGGATCTTTATGGTTGTAATACCATCCAAAAATGTGGACGCATGAGATCCGGTGACAGAGAGAAGCGCGCGGTTGGGGATTGGCGCACATTGCCGTCCCGGTCGTAAGTGGCTTCCTGAAGAATCAACTGAGGAAGATAACGCTCGAGAGCGCAGAAATTTGGCGTTTAATCTGTTCTGACCGGCGATGACCCGGAAAAAACGCATCCCGGTACTTGTAGAGGCGCCCGTCATGCCCAAATGGTGCAGGGCAGTAAATTGGCAGTCGAAATTCAAACACAGGAACGCTGAGTCAGCTGTGTTCAAAATTGAGCGACGGGATTCTACCTCGATGTCACCGCATAATAGCGAACGCTTCGGCTGTTCCAAAAACTGCCGAAATCACTGCCACCCGTATTACCCCTCGACGCTGGCGTAACAGCCAAGACTGTGGTAAGACGGTGTTTTGTAACTTCTGAAAACCGGCCGCTGATAGGCAGTTGTCTTACGCGGGACGTCCCTAGTCGTCTTGCTAAACTGAATAGGCAGGAAGACCTATTTCAGCTGTCCCTAACGATCGGACAACCGCCGGGTCTTGTTTCTGATTTCATCCGAGTTTTGGTGCCGCCGATCCTCTACTTCTCCCACCAACGCCGCCCATGTCGGACACGGAGGACCACCCAAAGCCCGCGGGGCAATGTGACTATGTCTTGACATTGCTCAAGGATTGCTTATTGCGATCGGACTGTGTCCTGAAGCACAACAATTTGCCTTCGAAATGCCTCAAGGACCATTTCGAGGAGCTGCCCCAAGAATGCCGGTTATTGCGAAACGCCCATTACGAATGCAAGAGAGGCCTGGTGGGTGCTTTACGTTGCTATTGTCCTTTTTTTCCCCGGAGCACACACGCAAGTGCTGCCAGCCCGTGTGTTTTCGCTTGATAGTTTGCGTTGGTGCACACGCGGGCCAGAGAATTCAATTCTCGGCGGGGAGGTCCGCGTGGCGTAAGTGTGCGTAGCTTCTGGTGTATTTTTCTCTTTCGGTTTTACGTCTTACGAGAGGCTGATCTGATTCTTCTGTCGACACCCATAGTTGGATATGAGGCTCCGGTTTCGCGGAAATAACTTTGCACAAAACCTACCTCTGCAAGATCGACGCGAGGCTGGTGCAGATACGAGTGCAAATGCGGCGCCATCGTCGTCCCGGTCGTAGCGCTCGTTGTTCGGTTCTTTTTCGTGGCGAGGATGGGCAGAAAATATTCCTTCTGGGTTAGTAAGGCAGCTGAGCATGGGGCATGTGTAAAATTCGGGTGGAAATTGCAGCTGGGGAGGAATCAACCTTTTTCATCTCGGAACGATCTAGGTCCTCAAGGATCTTCGAGCCTCGAGGCTGTGTCCGCGTCTCGAGTTAGTTACTTATGTAAGAGATAGCTACATAGGGAATCCCGGCTCCAGGCGTCTGTTTATCGCCTTTGTATCCTTCATTTCTCCGCCCCTCAAAAAATAGGCTCATTACGGCCTTTCGCCATCCATCTCCTCCCTTCCCCCCCTTCCACTCCCAATGCATAGCGCAGTCGTCCTTGACCACAAAGGGGGCGTTCTCCAGCAAAGACTAAGACCTACTCCCTCTCTCAAACCCGGCCAGATCCTCATCAAAGTTCAGGCGTGTGCCGGTGAGTCCTCGTATTACCGCCGCGGTTGTGCCGACCCCCAATGACGCGCATTCCGACCACCACCACCAACAAAACGACCCGTTTCAACCACTTCAACGACTCTAGTCAATCCAGTTGATTGGAAGGTACACCAGTTTGGGTGGTGTGTTGAGACGTGGCCCACGACATTGGGCACAGACGGAGCGGGGATCGTCCACGCTGTTGGCGAGGGCGTCACCCGCGTCAACGTTGGTGACAGAGTGTGCGTATCCTCCCTCCGATCGCCCTATCGTCATCGTGGAGATTGCTAATGGTCATCCACACACCCGTCCTGCCCAGTTGTTTCGCTGGATGGTATTCAGATGTCGACTCTTGCTCGTTCCAACAGTACGCGGTGGGCTGGCACGATCTCGTCAGCAAGGCGAGTTCACTGGAAACCCCAACCCGCACGTCTTCTCATGTTCTTTTCCCCTACCGGTACACAGATACCCGATTCCATGTCGTTCAAACAAGCTGCTGGCACCTGCCTTGCCTCCTTCACCGCGTTCGTTGGCCTCTTCCACGAAACCGGAGCCAATATTCCGCTACCTTCTTATCTCCCTTCCGACGACTACGACCCTAAAAACCCTCCGGACATGGAAAAATTCGGCTCGTGCATCACGGTCCTTGGGGGAAGCAGCAGTGTCGGCCAATTCGCTATCCAGTTCGCCAGGATCGCGGGCTTCACAAAGGTCATCTCCACGAGTTCCCCACAGCACCACGTCTACCTCAAATCGCTCGGTGCCACGCACCTGTTCGATCGCAACGCCTCGCCAGAGGAGCTTGCACTGGCGGCTACACCGGTTGACATGAAACCGGACGTCGAATACTGCCCTATCGTGTTCGATGCGGTAGGGACGACAGCGACTGCCATTTGCGGTGCCGCTATCCTCTCCGGTCTATCCCCTTCCAACTCTGGCCTCCTGGTTTCTCCTTCAGTCGTCTACGACCCGGCGTTACCAACAGACGTCGAATTCAGGGGGATCTACGCCTTGGCTATGGCACTGCCGGAGACGAGTGTC
Source organism: Tulasnella sp. 403 (assembly GCA_019632305.1). Taxonomy (NCBI): domain Eukaryota; kingdom Fungi; phylum Basidiomycota; class Agaricomycetes; order Cantharellales; family Tulasnellaceae; genus Tulasnella; species Tulasnella sp. 403. The sequence goes on along the minus strand of WSTW01000035.1, from coordinate 70,125 downwards.
CCTTATTTCAAAGCGCTGGAGAAGTGGCTTGAAACAGGTGAAGTCCAGCCTAACCGAGTGAGAGTCCTGGGCAATCTGGACAACGTCGAGCAGGCGCTGAAGATGTCCGAGAAAGGGGTCAGCGGCGTCAAGCTCGTTATGACGCTGTAAACCGATAGCCCTCGTCCTCCCCCCTCCTGCACTTCTCAGTCCGATACAAAACGAACGGCTTCGATCACCAACCATAGACATGTCATGCGGGGTCCCGCAGGGACAGTCCCTTCAACATGCCTTATCGTCCCTCCCGTCGGTGTCTCCCATTACTGGTTCAGCGATCTCCCACCCTCACCGATAACCATGGCCCTATCCTTGCCTAACATTCACTAAAGCGCCGGCGAAGCCCTTAATACCAAAAAAGAAACTAAATTGGCACATCTGTCCCCACACAACCTATGCATCCAGTGTGTATTTTAGAGTTTCATAACTCATTACAGACGAGCCTTTATGCCATACTTGTCGAATAATGCTGCCTCCCTGCGTTTGGTCTCGTCGGACTTTGCCTTCAACCCTGGAGCGCGTTCGAGCTCTTTCCTCCCAATCTGCTGGATGTGTACCTCGTCGGGACCCTGGAGCAAAGGGGGTGGAGTTTGTGTTAGCGTTCTTTGCTGCACGCAACCATCGTGTCCCCAGGCCCCATGCCTTCGACGTCGGTTGGCTCATAAAACGAAGCAAAGGGGTAATCGCCCCAGTGGTCACACACGCCGGGTGCATGAGTAATTGGACCTTCTCTTTCGAATAGAAACCGACGGGAGACGGCGTGGATGGCAAATGACCGAGGGTCAAGGGAAAACGCTGCCGGAGCATTACTTACATCGGCATAGCGAAGAGTTCGAAGCCCGGCCCACCAAGAAGCGAGAGGTGTATCCTGGGAAAGCCCTTCTGCCCCGAAAGATTGCATCGCCCGATCGACGACCTCAAGGGCCATCGATGGCACAACAAACTGTTGCAACAAAAGTCAGTAAATTGTCCGTAATCAGTGGCGAGAGAAATTGAAAGGTTTCGTGGGGTCGCAGGTGCTTGTAGTCATTCTTGGCCACTGCGCAGAACCTCGGAAGCATGATAGTACACACGGCACACACCTTGGCGATACCGATTTCCTTGAGGGCCCCCTTTGCTTTCACTTTGTCGATCTAAGTCGGCGGATCATGATGGTCCGGTGAGAGAATGGTGGCCGTATCTCATCTAAGCATTGATATCTGCGGTGTTGAATTTCACCCCTCTCACCTGGTGTGCTGCGCTCAAAACGAGGAGCCGTGCAGATTCGATGTCCGCCCGTGAGCGCGCAATGTTCGCAATTACAGTCCCTGAGTGTGCACCGCCTTCAGTAACGCGTCTTCCACGTGTAGGATAAATAAATCGAATTCCGTTACCATGTTGATGCAAGAATTTGCCGAAGGTTTTTCGTCGTGGATCCGTCACCCGCTCGAGCATCATGTCCAACGCACGCTGGGCTAGACCAATTGAGCGCATGCAGTGGTGGATCCGCCCGGGGCTGTCGGAAGAATTGAGAAAACGCGGTGTCAAAAATCGTCCGAAAATCCCAATATCACGCTAAGTTCGTGGAGAAGGAGGCAGGAGAATAAAGAACGTTTTCTCTCACCCGAGTCTCCCTTGAATCACCTCAAACCCACGACCCCAACCGGCGATGACGTTGCTGGCAGGCACACGCACATTTTCGTAGATAATTTCACAGTGGCCTTCCGGAGCGTCGTCGTAGCCCATAACCGTCATAGGACGGATAACGCGCACGCCGGGGGCGTCCGCGGGCACGATCACGATGCTTTGCTGGCGGTATTTGTCGGAATTCTTCGGGTCGCTCATGCCCATGACAAGATGCATTCGGCATCTCGGATCGCCCGCACCGCTGATCCACCTATGCGCGAAGATATCACGTCAGACCGTGGACTCTCCAGACGGATGGGGATGAGAAGGTGGGTGACAGGGATGGAAGGATATTGCATCCCGCTATACGAGATGTATCATACCATTTGTGGCCATTGATTACGACTTCGTCACCTTCCAAACGGATTGACGTGCGGATGTTGGTCGCATCCGAAGAAGCCACTTTTGAGAAAGTACGTTGCAAACGAATTCAGAATGTCTTTCACAAGGAACTGGGTTGGAACGTTTTCTCACCTCCTTTCTCGGTCATACTAAATGCCGAGCGGATTTGTCCATCCATGAGCGGGACGAGCCACTGTGCCTTTTGCGCAGGGGTGCCGTATCGCGCGAGGACCTCCATGTTGCCCGTATCTGGCGCCGAGCAATTGGTTGCCAGCGAGGCGAGGTGGCCTGTCCGTCCCATAACCTCGGCCATGACAGCGTACTCGAGGTTTGTCAGTGGCACACCCACATCAGGATAGTGGGACTTGCTGAGGAAGAGATTCCAAAGGCCCAGTTCCTTGGCCCTTTTGTTAAGGTCGAAGACGATCAGGGGTGTGGTGGACCATCGTAGCTTTTCGTCTGTGGGGAGTTGAGCGTGGAAGACACGCTCGGCAGGGACAACCTCGTTCTGCCATCCCAACCAACCAAATGAGGGACTTTTTTCAGTAGGGTTGAATAGTGAAATATGGTGGCGTCCTACCTGCACAAAGTCTACAAGCTTTGCTAAGGTTTCTTTTCCGTATGGGGAGAACTTATCCTCGACCTTTCCGACATGACGTGAACGGGCGAAGCCCATGAGAACGAATCCCGCCAATGAACTCACGAATGACCACGACGACGGCGAAGTAAGTTCCGTTACCGGATGGGGGGTCATTTTGCTGGCTTTGTGTACGTTGAGGAGTGTGGTGTCTGTGGTTTATAACGAGATATCTCGGTGAAGGTTGTGCCGCTTGGGAGACTATGGTCGGGGTTGGATCGGACACGGCCTCTGTTGTAGCCGGAGCCGGTGGGGCAACTTCATCCAAATAGCTTGTGTAAGTTCGACCTACTTTTTTCCGCCTTGCTGTTGGCGTGCTTCCATGTCAACTGTGGTTTCTTACATAGCCCTGCGCCGTCTTGACCTCCAACATACTGGGACCGATTCTATGTCACATGAAGTATGGAGCACGCCTCTCCAGCATCTGCCGTCAGGTTTTTCGCCTGTAGGGTATGTTTCGGTCAGTAAAGTGACCCGCGAGGCTCATCCATTGACCGTGCACGGCGTCCGGTACCAGTGGAGTGTGTATTTCATGGCTATTTGCAGCACTTCGACACATGAAAACTCGAAAGATAGGCTAATAAACCGGCGATTACATGTGCGAATGACCCAAGCTCTGTACGACCTATTCCACCCGTCTGGGACGGCATTTGTCTATCAAAGACCTCGGTTCGTGGGAGGCTTCCTGCCTTGTCGAGTATGGCACTTGTCTGGGGCAAGTCTACACTGCGAGCCGGCGCCAAATTCGGTGCATGTATGTCTTCACCGTATCTTGCCAGGTCGAGGGCATCAGTTCTGTGGCCAACCGTAGAAGCACCGCGCGCTCGGAATATTTCTATCCCCAACGTTTACAAGGCGGTATTGTCTCATGTCCTCCTGGTTGCCTCTCCCCATTCATTTCTCGAACGGACATGACTCTCTCCCTTTATGACTTTCTTGAGGAAAATCGGCCTGTCCTTAGATGCCGCGTACGCGACCTACCGAGGTTGCTTGTCGGTGCCTTCACCTATTTGCTATGTGCCTGGCCGGCCTTCTGCCATTTGGGGAGTTGTCTCCAAAGTTCGTTCCTGTGCACAGGAAACCATCCCCCTAACTAGCTCGTGGACCTCTGCAGAACTATGACCCCGCATAGACGTTTCGTTTTCTCAATAAATCGGCGCGCGTTAGTCAGATTCGGTTGAGATTTTTCTAAGCCGATTTTCTGCTACTTACGCCCTGTTCGATTGCAAGACTTATGCGGTTGTTCGTTCCATGCTTGGCCCGTCGTTCGGAAGCAAGAGACACGATTCTCCCGGAACAGACTCCCGGGTGGAGGAGGGCCTGTTTCCTATTTTCTATTGGTGGCTGCTTATGTGTTGACAGACGAAGCAAGCTGTTCTGACAGGGGCGGGACGTGTACGTATGTCTTGGTATGGGCTTTCGAATGACATAACGACCAGTCCGACTCGTTCCACGCGCTACCTCACAAGCCAATGGCTCTTGACGTGCGCCATGGATGTTTTACACATCTCGTCATAGGCTGCGCTGCACAGTCCTAGACCACATCGGACTGCATGGACACTGTCCTGAAGGGGGGGTTGAAGGGACAAAAGCTTCTCGACTTCCAAAAAAACAGTCGAAGCTCAACCCAGGAAGCTTTTTCCGAAGCTTTTCGTTAGCAGACCCTTTGCCATACGTTGGGTTGTGGGACGCGCGGTACGCATCCTCTCGTCGTCGACATGGGCAGTGGCGGTCGCTTCGGGTTGCAAGCCTCCAGCGTCGTCGAGTAGGGATCGGGGATAATTAAGAACGACTTACGCCCTTCCGGATAATTAAGAAAAGGCAGCTACGGCGTCCAACCGACGGAGTTCTAGTGCCATATGGCGATTCGTTTCGCAAGTCTATAGTCTTCTGCAGGGTTTTCACTGTGAAGAAGTGTGTGAGAAGACATCCAAAGTGGAAGGGTTGGAGCGCGTCCCGCCGATTGCCCTGCAAGACGACAGGGCGTTTCGGGTGCATCAATTCTACGGCACGGGGGCGACAGTCATCGGAACTGCACAGATCGACGGGATGGATTTGGTCGGCAGAAAGTGGGTCAAAGCGGGCGATTTTGTACGAGACCGAAGCGGGAAAAATGGACAGCTGGAGACGTCAGAGTACGAAAGGCGCAGCTGGGATCACCAAGGATGATGAGTCTTGATGAATATGGTACACGAACAGGGGATAATTGTGTGGGTCGATCAAAGCTGCTGCCGGGCGGGGGATATCCGCTGTGTCGGAGTTTCAAGCATACATTAGTTGGGATCTCGCTCTGTTTTTCTGCCTCTCTTCCATACCCCTCCCCCTTCGTCTCTTTCCCTGTGAGTGCGCCTTGGACGACCTGGTCGGCCACAAGACTGACCTCGACGACGTGCAGCACCGTGACTCCTATTACTTCTCTTTAGGGCAGACAGCGCGATTTGAACGCAGACTACCCGTTCAATTGCTCCTCCTGGTTATTCTCCTTCACTTCTCCGCTTTGGGAAGCGTCCAGTGTCCGCCATCATCATTATAACCTTTTGTGAGCTTCGTTTTATCTATTAAAACCTATATCTATCCCCTCCCATCGCTGTCCTGCACGGAGAGGCCCTGCCAGCTCATCCCCAGTCGCTCTTGTTTCACTCGACCTGTCTGGAAATCCTCCCACCGCCTAACCACTCATTACAAAAGTCGTGCAGCGTTTTTCGCAGCGCCCCGCGTAGCTTGCCCACCCACACTCGTTTGTGTCTCGTCTTCTGTCGTACCCGCCCCGTCTTCCTGTTAGTTGAGACCTTTTGATCTTTTTCTGACCGGAGTTCTCCTTCTCTTCGTTTCCCGATATCCTTACTCTTCTTTTGTCCTCGTCCGTTCCTCTCCTTTTTCTGTTGGCTCGACAATCCCAACTCGCCATGACCTCGCAAATGATGGATACCGATCAATCCGCCTACGCAGCATTCGACACATTTGATCCAATGAAAGTGCGTAATTTTTCGGCTCTGAGGCGTTCGACCTGACGTCTCCTATCTTCCCAGCGCGCATACGAATCCGCCAGCGTCGTCGACTCTAACAAGAAACCCCGCGTCTCCCCTCGCACTTTCGAAAACTACGGGTACGGTCCCGGTGCCAACGCTGCTGCTCCCAGGGCCGCTACCGCCGCCTTGTACAGCACCGGTGGTGTCGGTGGAGCCACCACCAACCCTAGTGGCGCGGGAGGCCTATCACTCAACACGAACTTCGCAAGCATGAATACCAATGGGAATGGCTTAGTCGCCAACGGTAGTCTCTCTGCCGGTGCCGCGCTTGCCAATGGCCAATCGTCACCTTCCTTCCCACCTGCGTCGCCCAGCATGAACACCGATAACGGCATGTCTGGACCTTACAGCGCCATGGCAAGCCTTGGTGGCTATGGCATGGGATTCGGTGGTGTTATGGGAATGGGTGGGATGGGCATGAACGGTCTCAACTTTCCTGGCGGGATGAATTTTGGCGGCTTGAACAGCCCCTCGGCTTACGCGATGAGTCCCTCTGTGGGCTCTTTCTCAGCCCAACAAGCTTCAGTACTTGGTGCCCAGGTACGTTCAACTCTCCTTTTCACTTTCTCATCGCCTCGGACCGCAATTCGCGTGCCTTAGTCGCGCCATTGCTTGATATCCTCTGACCCCCTTTCTTTGGAATAGCGTGGCTACGGATCGACAGCGCAAACGGCTGCCGTCGCCGCTGCACAAGCCGCGATGGCTGCAGCAAACAATCACACCGGTCGTACCGTGTACATCGGGAACCTGCCAGCTGACGCGTCTGTCGATGAATTGCTCAACCTGGTCCACTTCGGCCCGCTCGAATCCGTCCGCGTTTTACCCGAAAAGTCATGCGTCTTTATCTCCTTTTTGGACGGCGCCACTGCCGCCGCATTCCACGCCGACGCCACGGTCAAACGACTTACCTTGCACGGCAACGAACTCAAGATTGGTTGGGGCAAGGCTAGCCCTGTCCCCAGCCAAGTTCTGCAAAGCATTCAGCAGAGCAACGCCAGTCGTAATGTTTACATCGGTGGTTTGGATGAAGGAATGACCGAGGAGATGCTCCGCGACGACCTTAGCCGTTTCGGTTTGATCGATCAAGTCAAGATTGTTCGCGACAAAAATATTGGATTCGTTCATTTCTTGAACATTTCCACGGCCACCAAGGTATATATATATCCGTCTTGTCCGTGGGGTTTGATTGAGTTGACTCATCCATTGCTCAGGTTGTTGCAACCCTTCCTACGGAGCCTGCCTGGGCGGGTAAACGGATCAACTACGGCAAGGATCGTTGCGCATATGTCCCCAAGAACCAGCCGAATGTGTTCCCCCTCAATAACGGCTTCACTCCTTTCACTCCCGTCAGTGGCCAGTCCTTCGGCCTTAACTCGCCCGCTACCGCCAGCTTTGGCAACTTCCCTTCAATGAACATGAACACGGGAGTTGCTGGATCAGGCTTTGGCGCCGAGGCGACGCCCACGAGCCCTGCTTTCCCCATGGGTGTTGGAATGAACCTCGCCCAAGCTGGTTCGGCTGGCACGAACGGCAACCGCACTGTTTATCTTGGCAATATCCACCCAGAAACGACTACGGAAGATCTTTGCAATGCTATTCGTGGTGGTATTCTTCAGAGCATTCGTTATATGCAAGATAAGCACATTGCTGTAAGTTTATTCCCAAGCCATGTGCTAGCATGAGGCTGACGTCATTTTACAGTTCGTTACCTTTGTCGACGCTGGGGCTGCGTTTACCTTCTACCAAGTTGCGACTTATCAAGGCTTGACTTTGAATAACCGCCGTCTCAAGGTTGGTTGGGGCAAGAACCCTGGTACCCTCAGCCCATCTCTTGGCCTGGCTGTGCAGAATGGTGCAACGAGGAACGTGTATATCGGCAACATCGAGGACTTTGACGTTTTCAACGAGGAAAAATTGAAGAGAGATTTCGGCGAGTATGGTGATATCGAATTGGTGAACTTCCTAAAGGAAAAGTATGTACCTCTCCCCTGCTGTAAGCAACACCGGATCTCACCATATTTGATAGGAATTGCGCTTTCGTCAACTTCACAAACATTTCCAACGCGATTAAAGCGATTGACGGCATCAAGACCAAACCAGAGTATGGCAACCTCCGTGTCGCTTATGGCAAGGACCGCTGCGCCAATCCTCCTCGATCCGGCCCCCAAGGAGGTGCTGGAGCTCGTCGCGCGATGGGCATGGCTCCCTTGACACCTTTCGGCATGTCGGGTGTTAACGGTGCTGCGGCAGGGCAAAATGGCCCCATGTCGTATGAAGTGCAGATGGTCGATGGCGATGGTGCTGGCGGTAACCTGGAGAACGTTCCGACCGTCAAGGTCGAGGGAGCGGACGACGTTGCTGCCACCGAAGCTGCGTAAGGCGCTTCTCGGGGTGTAACGTTTTAGTAATCTTGTGGCAACGGAAGTGCCGTCTCGATTCGTTAATTCTCGGCGGCAGAAGACGATGCATTTGCGAAGATCTTTTCACCATGAAAGAACAAAAATATACCAGGTGGGCAGTGTCTGCAAAGATTCTGTCGACTATTACCCCAACGCTCTGGCTGTTCGCGGGGCCTCCCGTCCAAACCCCCTTTCGTTCCGTTCTGGGGCCTTGGGATACTCTTATTCTTTTACTATGTATTTACTTCCGCTCTCGTTGCGTCTTCTCTTTGCTCCGTTCCGTTCCCTGTCTCTCACCTGTCCTATCCACATGTGCCCATTACTTGTGCCAAGAGTCTAGTCTCCCCATCGGTCTTACCTTAACAAAACTGTCCCCGTTTCCTATGAATGCTTGTCCTATTCCTTATCCTCATTTACAATGACTCGAGTTAGCTTAGTTTGCGATCATTATTAAGGACTGTCGTAGCGAATGCAATAAGAACTCGAAGCACACATCGGGTGACATCCTTGTTTTCATTATATGTAGTTAGCGACTACAGTTGGTATCAACCTAGACCCCAGGGGCAAACAAGGAAGATGGGAGGAAAGGTTAATTGATTGTAGCGAAGACGGCGAGGTGCGGATGCCTATGCTGTCGCCATAACGATTGGTCCAGCTTGTGGCGCTTCTGCAGGAGCGGGACCAGAAGACGCTTTCTTTTTGCTTGCTTTGCTCTTACGTTTTGTGGGTGACGGAGTTCCAGCGGTAGCTCCCGCATTAGCGACACCCTCCCCTGGGTTCGCGCTCATTGCGACGTGGTTGGGTGCGTTTCCTCCCGACGCGTCGCTTGGGCCCGCGACGAACGACCCACCGCCCGTAGCAGCCAAGCCCGACAGGGTGGATGACGCTCCTCCCGTCCCGCCTGGAGCTCCCGCACCCGAGGATGGATCGTCTCCAGCCGCTTTCTTTTTGCCGTTGCCTTTCCCAGGGCCGGGTGCCTTTGGAGGTTTCGCCTTCGTGTTGTTCGTTGGCAGAGTAATCTGGCCCAAAGGGCCCGACTTGACTTTGAGTGGATCCGGGGGGTCGTCCGGTAAAGTAAGGTGCGGGTTTGGAGGTGGCTGTGGGTGAGGTCCTTCCGCAGTCGTCGGAGGGTTCGTAGTGGCGGCGGTTGTTGCGGCGAGTTTCTCGAACTTTTCGCGGTAGAAGGGTTGAAGAAGGCCAATAGGTGGGTCGGCGGGGTTGTTGCTGACAAGTATGAACGGCAGTGGTGGTGGATAAGGTGGCGGTGGTTCCTTGGATGCCGCCCTGGTAATTAAACAGGTGAGGAAACATGGCAGAAGAATCGTGGCAGAATACCCACTCCAACGCAGCGGCATCTTGACGTTTGGCCTTCCCATGGAACAACCTTGATGGTACGGAGAACGTGGTCATACCTAGTTCCTTGTCCAGACCCAACGCACGGAAACCAAAGAAGTCTTCTCCAAGCATGTCGGTCCAGTTTCCACTATCGACCACATGCAGGTCAGTAGGCGCGACGTTACACAAAGACAGGCAGCGTACGAGATCAAAGCGTCTCCACCCTCCTCGAACAACGCATCGTCTTCGATTGTAAGTGGTTCCACCTGGTCGTTGTAAGCTTGTGTAAGCTTCCTCTCCAACTCGGAGATCTTGTAGCCATAGCGTTCGACGTCGTCCTTGATATAGCGTTCCAATTCTTGAATTTCCAATGTTCCGTTCTCAAATAGAGTATGCAATATGATTTCCTAAACATCCCCATCAGGGCGTTGGCACGACATGTGGTTAGGAGAACAATAGACGAACCTCAGGGGTCATGTTTTGACCGTACTTGTCAGTATAAAAACGTAAGGTGCGCCCTAAGTTCATCATGAAATCTGCCGCAGCATCTGTCAGCACGCTGAGTGCGGCTTTACTCGCCCCTATGAACGCATGTAAGACTCTGCTATAGACAATTTTGTCGAGGTCACCCACCTTCGAACCCAGCGTGCTCCAACAACATGCTCCCCAAAGCATCCATTCGGCTCTTAGCCAGCGCCTTGCCACCCTCTAAAGGTATCGCGCCTCGAAGCTTGCCACTTCGCCTCTTACGTCCACGAGCCCCGTCATCACGAGGGGGAGGTGATAGCGGCCGAGGCTCTTCACCAGCCTGCAGCGCATTCAGCCGGTAGTGGGTCTTTCGCATTTTTCGCAAAGTTTGAATGTTTCGCTCCATCAAGCCCTTGAGCCCCTGCGGAGGACTATCTGTTGCCACTCGTTTACGATGGCGGACACTAGGAGATCTGGTCCCACTGGTCAATTCGCGAAGTAAGGCTCCACTGCGTGAAGTTCTCACCTCTTCCTCTTGGTTCTCACCGGTGTCGTCGTCAAGTCCTCAGATTGCGGTAACTGAGGTAAACCAGAACCTTGAACAGTTGGGTCGCCCATAGCTTGCCACCAACCGCCTAATAATCGACCGTCCTCTTGCAAGCGGTCTGGGGTGCTGCATTGCTGGTTCTTGGTGAGTGATGATCGCGGAACCTTCCTTCGAGTTGGGACTGGAGCATCTACCGAGGGTAGTCTGTGCGGATGCATTGAGACGTGATGCGTTGAACAGGGGGTGCAGACCGACTTACCCGAGTAACGTGTCATAGGGGTAATAGACACCTTGATCATCATCAGTCATTGTCTTCAACTTCTTCTGCACGCGCTGCCCAATGTCTTGTCGTACAAACGAGTTAGAAGGCAGACGAGAAGGTCCGGCGCCTTCAGAGTCGAGATATCGTTGCATCTCTAAGTCGACGTCCCGGAACGTAGCCATCGACTGGGGTGTCCGGACAATTGCGGGACGCTCGAGGAAAGGCATATCATCGGGACGACTAACTCGCCGCTTTCCGAGCTGGGAGGAAGGCAACGTGAGAGCCAGGTGGCACAAGAACTGACGGACAACTCACTACAGACGACGCTGGCTCGTCTATCCGATGTTAAATACGTTAGCATTAGCGCGTTGTGGTAAGGTAAGAACGTAGTTACCATGGGTGGCAGTGCCATTTGGCAAAGAAGTGGGGACGATCCCATTGGGACCTTTTGGATGAGCGCCGTTGACAATGCCGTTCGGTTGATGGTTTGTCCGGCCATTTGCCAAGGGCGTCCCAGAATCCTCTTCGTCGCTGCTCTCAATCGTCCGAGATTTGGCGTAATGTTGCGCGGGCGGGGGTTTTAGTAACCGGACGTTGACGGGTTGTGGGCGTTCGTTCTTGTCCGTTATCCGTTCGAGAATATGGTCTGCCTTCTTGCGCATGAACATGGCTGAGCGCCGTAGTGGATGCGACTGTATAAAAAGACCAGGGTCAGAGGAATGAACGGTGGTGAGACGCCAGCGCTTCGGTCGCCCAGTATATCGCGGCCTAATCGGGATGGCGAAGACATGCGAACGCTCACGCACAGGATCCGAATTGTATGTTAAGCAGTTGTCCCAGATAAGATTTAAGTCTGCTGCGAACTCTTGTTTGTTTTTGTACACGTGAGCTTTGACTTTCTTCTGCATCGTCTGGAGGTCCATGGGATGCTTGATGACTGGCGGTCCGAACAAAGTTTGCCGAGCGCGATGGTGGCAAGACAAAGCACGGCAAGAGAGAATACGGTTAGTTGGTGTTACGCCATTCGAATGAAGTCAGATTGTTGGAAATCTGAGGAGAAAAGACTTGCATAAATCGTAGTCCGGGGCTTCGGCTTTCCGCACGGGTTTGAGAAAGGCAACGGCATGATCCTAAGGTATCCGAGCATCCGAACACCCAGTAACGAGATTCCATAAGTGTTCCACGACTTGAACTCCATGATAAAGGAGGGAACACACCGTTGACCTTAATTCCGCTAAGACTTTTTCCAGAGTGTCGTAAAAGCTCTCCGAGGTTTTCGAATCCTATAACCGAGCATGCCCACAATCCCATCATATGTGCACGATCGCAAAGTGAACACGAATAACCAGAAGGCTAGGTCAGTAAAGGAAAAGGGGGGCGAAGGGGAGGGGACAATGCAAAAACATCACGTGAGCTCACCTTGCTGTCTCTTATATCAGTCAAAAGCTGGTTGAGGTCCGTTCCAGACGCCTGTACATTGAGACGCCCTTCGAGGGCCTTGAGAAGGTGCTAGTTCCGGTCGTCAAAAACCACATGATACGTCGTCAGTCTGGTTCAGAATGTAAAGTCGGCCCAGCGTCGGCATGCATACCTTCATCGTCGCCTACGCGGGGCGTGGTTGTTTGCGGTGGTGTGTATCGCTCGCTGGACGGTAGCGTTGGCAGGGTGATGAGTGTGTGGGTTGCCGTCGGGTTTGTTCGTCGGCGCTGCGTGTGGAGTCGGCCGTGGGGACGCCCCTCGTTCGGATTGTTGCACTTCTGACTGACGGACGGAGATTACCGGGACTGGGTTTTCACCGACGCACCTCACCCCACCACCACCGTCTTCAACACTACACCGATTCATTCACACTCAAAGGGATTCCTTTCTATTGTTACTGGGTAAAACAGATAATGGAGGGTATACCGTATAAGTAAAAAGGTCGTCAGAACCGCCACCATATATAACGTTACAGCTATTGTAAATATGAGAGACAGATAACACAAAACGACGGATGATGGGAACGAGGGATAACGAATATACATATAAAACACAGAGGAGGTCAAATGTAGCGTGGGGCCATGAGTCGGTCTTGGTCCGCTTCCATAACATCTGCCACGTTGGATGGACTTCAATGACGGTTTCTTGACGTCAAACAGTGGGGGAGACGTACCTATGGGACTCCGGTAGTTGAGTACCAGCGGATGTATCGACCGTCGATTCTGGTATTGGGGCGATGCCGGCGGATACTTGAAAGACAGCGGCAGGCGTATCGGATCGTTTGAAGATGCTATCAAGGCACACAAACGTCAGTACCCCAGGCACGGGTGCCAGGGAGGGAGGCGGTTCTCACCCTGCTCAATCTCCCATATTGAGTTCTTGTACTCGATAACAGGTGCCCGATGGAGTGCAGGCTCCGGCATTGAGGCGAACGGGTTCTGCGCCTCCACAGCTGGAGAGTTGAAGAAGCTCTTCTCTTCTTGTGCTTTGCTGTTCGAGTGCGAGTTGGACCGGAGACGTGAGCTGTATCCAGCCTCGCGCGGCATTGACCGAGGGAAGAAAATCAAGAGGGTCAAAATAGAGCTGACCATGCAGCCTATACCCCCGCAGCACGAAAGAAGATCTGTCCAGAACCTGTATCACCGCATGGAGAGGAGACAAAGGTAAATTGCCGTTAAGTATAAGTCGAGGATGCGTGGGGCAACGCGGACTCGGAGACTTACGCGCTCTCGTTGACATGGTGGTGCGACATTATGCCATCGATACCCAAGCACAACATCGGTAAGACGAAGAGGAGACGGAAGCCGACGCGGACAACCTAAGGAGACGTGATTGTCAGCGCACGCGCGTCTAAGGCGGAGATCCAGAATAACGCACGTTAATCTGGTGAAAGGTGACCAACCGCGTCACCACATCCTGACCGGCGCCCTCGGTTTTCTGGTAAAACGGAAATGAGCAACGACCGGAAAGAGGAAGTTTGTGTATTTGAAACACGCACCACTCGCCGCAGGAAACCGGGGAAGATGTACCTAGAACGTGGTACACACGCCGGTGAGTGCCGCCGCTAAAGCGCAGTTAAGAGAGCTGAGTATGCTCACAAGACACGGAAGAACACGACGGTAATGATCGTGGAACCGATGCTACCGACAAGCACGATCCATGCCTCGCACTACGGACAAGCAAACCGAACAAAGGTTAGCCTTCTCCGTGTGCGATGGGCATAAGTGGGACCAAATACCTTGAGTGGGTCGCTCCGAGTAAATATAGCTACAAGTGGCATCCCGGCAACGCCGACGATGGAGCCGATGATCCACACCCAGAAGTTGATGCTGCCGAACCAACTCATGTGTAGCGGCGTCATCCTCTAGATACGGACAGAAGAGTGAGCGGAGAGCCTTCTCGACACGGAACGGTTGCCTTACCGTAAGGAAGAGCCAAAAACAGAGTTCTTCCAGATGCGACACCCTTCGAAAGAAGAGATGAACTCCTGCCAACGGCCTAGGTATGGAAGCGAACTCACACCTCTAAACCCCACGCGAGGGCGAAGCATAGCTGGGCAGGGAATATCCACCTTTGATAATAGTCTGGCCATAAAATGTATGGTTTGGGGATGACTGAAAGGGCGACGCGTCAAAATCGCCCACGATGGCACGCGAATGAAACACTTACTTCCGAATCCAGGGATGAAGGTATAACCCACTGACAACAAACGTTAGTAGTGAAGAGCAACGAGACAGACGCAGAAGACGTACTTTCATACTTGATCACCATCATGGATATACTGACGAGCCACCAAGGGTAAACACCGGGCACGCGTCCTTATGACGATCGCGACTTACCTCCGTACGAGTAACAGCGGTATTGCTAATAGATATGAGAACGTCATGATTTTCTTGAAGGCCCCGTTGTTTTGTCGTTGGCCTTCCCAAAACCTAAGCAGCGTATGGAGAGGGACGTGAGGGGGCGTCGATCGCGTGAGGGTGCAGTCGCGTCGAACCTGACACATTTGAATCTGTCAAAGTGATACAAGTGGGTGACGAGGTAGCAAAGGAGCTGCAAATGGCCAGGTGGCGACGGTGAGTAGCTGTTGGAGGTGCCAGAGGTGGAGCCGGGTGACTGACTGTGACGCCCAGAATTGACCAGACGAGCTCGACTGTTGGGCTAGTATGTGTCATGGTTGTAGTAGCTTGTCAATGTCTGGAGGGAACGAGAGAGAGCGTAGAAAGGAAGGGAGGGAGGGAATGGAAGAGTTGTTCGAGGGGAGCTCTGACAGTTTATCGTGAGATCGGTTTGTATGGAAGGACAACAAACGCCCGTATCTCTAAATCAAGAAGTGCCGGATTCTTGGCTGGCCTTGAGCATGAATGATCCGAGGGGGGAGTTTGCGACAAGGGAGCGAATAGACATCGCCTCGTCGTTTTTGAAGTGATACCGGAAGGGGGACCACACGGAACAAAGATACCCCGGAATCTAAGAAATTTGGGCTGGCTTCCCTAGCGAGGGTTCATGGGCCGATTGTGTGTCTTCTGGGGAGGACAGAAGGCGGTCTTGAGATCATCGTCCGGACCCAGGAATTGGCCGACCCAGCAATCGCCGCATTTTCCGCCTTTTACTCGCCCGAACACGTGACCACACACCACAACGTTCTGTTCTACATCTCTCCCCTTTGTCACCAAGCTCCAGATAACGTCGTCAGCGTCGCGATTAACGACGGCAGGCCAAGTGTAACTCGCGAATCCCCTCGATCGCCGACTGTCTCGGACGGGTTTCCGATTGCCGTACACATGGGCTCGTGCGAGGGCACTTGCTTCTGGCTCGGTACTCCCAACGTAATGGCTCTTTTCAGGGTACCAAATATGCGTGGGGAATCTGGGAAATCTCGATACACATATTTAAGCATTGAAGAAGCGATCGCTGTGTTTCAGCTATTCTCGCTATCCACTTGCTTCCACCGCTTTTTGGGTGCTCTCCGCGCATTGCCGTCGTTCCACTCTGTGGCGACATTTCCTTCCAACATAGTGCATGGATGAATGGGGGACTGTCCGTGGATCGTGCCTGTCTCTCCGAAACCCTCCAACCAGGTCGCCCACTGTTATGTCACTTTCCCTCCCAACATCCTGATTTTCGACCACCCTCGAGTGGAAGTCGACTTGAACTGTCTAGGCAACCCAACGACCTTCAGCCGGGGTAAATCCCTTCGGACTAACGAACGGGTATGACGGTTGACTCCCCTCTCCCTCCGGAGACTGGTCACCAGGAGCGTTACCACGCATCAATTCATCTCTTCGTCCCTATCGGTTGTCTTATTGGATCCATTCACTCTCGACCAAAGTTCGACGCTTGACCATCTCGAGTCCTCTCCGGGTCCACTTTCATCTCCAACTCCGTTTCGTCCTCTGCTGGCGCATCTTCCTCTTTCACGTCCGCACTCTCCCCACTGTCCAGATCCATCTGGCTTACTAGCCACCTGGCGCCTTCGTTCCACTCCACCAGTTCCGCCTCGCCCACCGCGGTTAAGCCCGCTTGGTTCTTCTGGTCTATTAAGAGGGCCCCTGGGCCACCCGGGAATCGGACAAGCCGTTGGATGACGTCCATGTGCTTGTTTGTCGTCGCCCAGTGTAAGGGGGTTGAACGAGAGTTGTTGGCTACAGAGAGGAGTTCCGGCGGGACAAGTGGCAGCAGGTACTCCAGAAGCGCTGTGGATGACGAATACAAAGTCCGTTAGCCAAATGTCGCGCCGCGGCCAAATCTTCTTTACGCCATTTAACCGTTCAGTCGATAGTGCCGACTAACCTGTATGTCCATTACCACAAGTCATATGCAAGACCGTGTTCCCGTTCTCATCGCGCACCGAGCTTAGGTGCTCCTTTCCAAACGTATCAACGAATTCCCTGACTTCATCGAGCTCTCCGTAGCGGCATGAGAGAAGCAGCTCTTCGAGATCGTCATGTGTGGGGGTGGCCGCCGAAGGAGTCATCGCAACTTTTGTCGCAAGAGGCGCGTCGGACGTGACACGCGGTGTCCGCTTAGTCACGCGTGTGACGGAGAAACAGTCACCGTGACTCGCTCGGAAAGCCGATTATAACCGCGTTTCTCATCCTGGCGTAGTTGGCTTTTTCTCGTCAATGTCCCCTCCCTTCATATGTCCTCACTCTTGACACGACAAAATGTATGCTGGACAACTCCCAGGCGTGTTTCCATGCGGTTCAGCTCGTCGGCAACCCCCCTGTTGAAGATCACCGATGCCCACATCTACCAATTTGGCTCCGTCAAGCCGGTATACAAACGTCCATTATCCTGGACGATTAGCGGACACGGTGAAAATTGGGCTATCGTGGGAGATGGAAAAGCTACACTTCTAGACGTACGTACGGAAAACCCACCCGCCAATATCTCGTCAACTTTGACCCTTATTTCCCCGTCGGAATGTTCCATGTCGTCCAACCTTACACGATGGCTCATGTCGACTAAGGGTACGACGTAGGAACTACTGTCCGCGGCAATACGGTTGCACTTCTGATTGCCGAGGCCGTCGTCTTCGCAGCGGCCTGCTGTGTTTCGTTTATTCCCCAGTGACATCCAAAATATATATCCCTACGTATACCAAAACCATGGACTGACGGTTCTACCTTTGCTCTTTGTGTATGCTAGGTTTTACGTGGTCGACTGCGAATCGCTCCCCCGCCGGCTGGAGGATTGGGGTTATGGCCGCTTTTGGTTCGAAACAACCCCGCCAAGGACCCATTCTCGTCCATCGCGTACGCTTCCTTTGCTACAAGACGAAATATTTTTGGCGGGGGGTTTTATGATTTCACTGCGAGGTATGGGGGTGTGAGGGATGAAGACAGGATTACTTTGCGGGAATCCCTTTTGGAGTCCTTGGCTGCAGCTAGGGGTGAACATGGGCCCGGAGAGTCAAGCAGTATTGGGGAAGATGATGTGAAAGGTATCCTTGATTTGACGGAACGGCTTGGGCTTTCGCAGCTCTTGGACCTGCCGCTTATCGCTTTGAGTAACGGACAAACGAGGCGGGCCCATGTTATCCGCGAGTTGTTGAAGAAACCACAGATCCTGCTTCTTGATGATCCCCTGAGTATGTTACCCTTCACACGTGGTATTGGCAATGTGATTGACGGATGGTTTTGTGTACGTAGCGGGCTTGGACGTCCAGCAGCGCCCTCAGTTACTCAAGATCCTGCACGAACTACACCAAACACAGCATCCGCGTATCATTCTCGGATTGAGGAAACACGATAACATACCTGAATGGGTCACCCATGTCGCTTATGCCCACGGCGATGTGGTGGATATCGGGAAGAAAGAAGATCTCTCCGCTCATCTCTCGGCACACTCGATGGCATCGCCCCCCAAAGCTACTCCGCACATGCTTAAAACAAGACATTCTGGAAAAATCGCGGTGGAAGCGAAAAATCTCAATGTAGCATACCAAGAAAGGAAGGTCGGGTGCACGCCTTCACTCCGAGTTTATGACATTCGACGAGCTTTGTGCCCCAATAGGTCCTACGGGATATCAACTGGACAATCCATGAAGGCGAGCGGTGGCATCTCAGAGGCGCCAACGGTACGTGACAACCCGAATTCCCGACTGCCCTCCACACCCCTTCTCAATCGAACAACTCAAACTAGGTTCAGGAAAAACCACACTCCTTTCCGTCCTCACTGGCGACCATCCACAGTCATACACCCAACCCTACCTGCATCTCTTCGGCCGTCCACGCAAATCTTCGTCGACGGTCCAAATACAGCAGCAAATTGGCTTCGTGTCCCCCGAGCTCTTCAATGCGTTCCCGCGACGCATGGGGCCTCAGGGTCTGACGGTGCGGGATGCGATCGCCACTGGGTTGCACAGCACATTTGCATATCGGGTCCGAACTCCAGAGGAAGACGCAAGGGTCGACGAAATCCTCCGCGATTTAGGGCCGGAGAAATGGGACTACGACGACGACGGCACGTCGGGCACGGCAAAACGGACCCAAGACACCTTCGCCGCGCAACTCTTCGCCGCCCTGCCGATGGGCGAACAGAGCCTCGTCCTCCTCATGCGTGCGCTCGTCGCCAAAGCGCCCCTCATCATCCTCGACGAAGCGTTCGCAGGGATGAGCGAAAACATGGTCAATGTCGCCAAGGCGTACTTGCGCGACGCGTTGGAGGAGCGTCAGGCGGCGGTGTTTATCACACATTGGGAAGAGGAGGTCCCTTGGCCGGATGTCAAGAGGTTGACGTTGGTGGATGGGATGGCGACGGTATCTTGATCTTGGGGCATCTGAGTCTTCGGAACTTCGCGATGTGTTTGGAGTTAGGGCCCGCCGGGTGTAGAGTAGGAGCGAGGTGCAATATAGCCACTCGCAGACGTTCTTGCGGGATCAGTTGTACAAGATTTCCTTCTGTAATCTATGCTCAGAATAGAGGTCTTCGCGAACGGTGTGGAGCCGTCTCTATTCAAACCGGCCGAGTGGGACCGGCGCTGCCAACCCGACGAAGACATGTGCTCGTTCGACCCACGACCGATTGGGATTCGTATTGTGCCACAAGAGACCGCTGATGAACATACCGTCATTTGGTCCGCGAAGTGTATAGTACGCACATGGTGCTCAGCTGGGGACCGCCACGATCGAAGGTGTACGCACACGACCACCAGCACTACACACAGCTACCCCAAATCTAACCAATATCTTTACAGATTCCATTCTTATCGTACTCGATAAAGAACAAAAAGAGGGAGACGTCCAAGGATAGTCAAACGATTCATTCGTACTCAAGCCTGAAGGTAGAGGGGAATAAACATGGTACAAAGTGCCATTTATGTGTGTATCGCTGTTCAAGGAGCTTGAAGGACCGTCTTCATGAATGTGTCTATAACATCAAGTTGATGAGTTCGAGTCCAGGGGATGGCCGGACGATGCTGCCCACCGTAGTTCATCTGGACCCAACCCGACCTGCTCGTATCCAGTCTGGAATGATCGACTAATCGTCAGCACGGTTAACATGCCTGACTTGGATCAGTCAATCACCTTTGGAAGGCCTCGGTGAGTTGCTTGATGACTACGCAGCACCTGACGAAACTACACAAGGAGGCAACTTCAGCAAGGCCACCCAAAGCGAACGAGCTCCATGCATGCCCCAGTTGGGGATATCATGACACGCAAGACACTCTTACCGATCAAATGTGATTCCAGGCGCTTGCCCAGGTCCGCTTGCGTTGCCTTTAATATCTGACCCCGCTCCGGGGATCAGAGGAAATAAGCAAAGCACGTCCTTTCGAACCACGGATCATCCAAAGAATTGATGCTCACCATATTTGCGTTCGACGAGGCGAAGCAATTCGGGGCTGAGGTTGAAGCCGAACTGACGTAACGCGGATTCAAGTTCGCGGCCGTCGATGGAGCCGCTTCTGTCGACATCAAAGTGGCGGAAAACCTAGGGTTAAATAGAAACAGAAGCCACGTGAGTTTAGGAGGTGCAAGAGGGGATTGTGTACGGAGAAGGAAAGGCGGATGGGGTGCGTTTGATGACGAGATAAGCCACACGTTGTACGTACCCCTTGCCAATCCTTGATGTACTTCCACAGGCCTTGGAATTCGTTAAAGCCCACAGTACCACTGCGATCGGTGTCGAAAAGGGTCATGAGAAGCTTGACGGTGTCCAAGTCGAAAGCTATTGTTTTCGTATAAGGGTTGGGGCGTTTGAAAAGGAGAACAAAGGCGGTGGTGAGCGTGTGTGGTGCCGGACGAGATTGCGATCTAGCACGTACGGGTCCAATCGCCATTGACTAGGGCTTGCTGAAGTTCTGGGGGAGATATCGCTCCACTTCGATCTGCGTCAACGGCGCTGAACCAATTCCTAAAGAGGGTACAACGAGTCGCGAGTCAGCGTCAAACAAGAGCGCCTTTGTTTTCGTCGACGATGCGCGGTGAAATAAGAGTGTTGAACTAACCAAAGTTGAGGATCGGCACCAGGAGGAGGGCCTGCCGGTGCATGCTGTTGAAAGCCACCTGGGTTGTAGCCTGCTTAGGTCGCGATGTTGGGTCAGTTGAGTTGTTCGACTTTGGTGTCAGAATGTGGTGAATGAGTTTTACATACCTCCATATCCGCCGCCAGAGCCAGAGGGAGCTCCGTAACCTCGTTGCTGTCCGTAGTAAGCCATGTGGTCGTGGTAGTTGTCGTGTGTGGTGGAGGAAAAGAGGAGCGGTCGAGGGTGAAATATAGACCCGATGGAGTGGCTGTGCCAACACAGGGTTCGCCGCTTTTTCCGCATCATGATAATTCGCTCGAATTCTGAATTTCTGACTCGAGAATGCTTCGTCATATCTAAAAGCGAGGCCGAGTTCGGATGCTCCTTGCAGTGTACAGCGCCTCATCTGCTGCGAGGATCCGCTGTGCCGCGGTGGATCCTTGACGGCACAGTACACGGACAATCCGGCGTTTCCAGATGGAGATCAACAAGGCTCGTCGGTCAGATATGCTTTTCGAGTAATTCTGGTCGAAACCAAGAAATGGTTTCGGGCACATTTGCCCAATCAGGGCGTCGTTGATCACGTCCTCAACACACCACGATAGGAGAACATACCCGGCCGAGACCTCCCACCGTACTACTGGACTCGTCGACGGTTCTTTGGCGCTACGAACGAGAGGAACTGGCGCCCATTGGTCGGATGAGGTCATAAAGCGGTATATGAGGGACGCGTCTGGTTGGACGCGTCGCGCGCATGAGCGTCCGTGACCGCGTCTTGGTCGAGCTTCCCTTGATCTTCCCGCAGACTGTCCTGGGCAAGCTCCCTTAGTCGTCTAGGGGTAGTGCAGAATGCAATTTACGATGGCGCCTGCCTTTGTGAGCAACATATGAGGGGAGGCTTGCGAAGACGAGCGAAGGTGAGCGTCTCTGGCTAACGACGTGTGAAGTAACTGACGTCGTGCAACGCAAAGTGGTGCTGAGGAGGCACAGGCCTGTTCTGATAACGCGCTGATGGTCCTGAACGACCACTCAGTGTTTGGGTTGTACTTGCATGGGTGTCAACAGCAGCACAGAGGAAGCGCTGTCGGTTCCGGCGAATACTGCTCATCAAGAACGCATCGGCAAGACTGGGAGATGTTTCAGAAAGCTCGTACGCTTTTCGTCTTGGGCAAGGTTCCAACAGGATAGCAGGTGGGAGTACAATACGGCGAGGGACGGAAATTGAGGAACTCGTCGTTTCGCGTGGAGCTCGTCGGTTGGACAATTTGCGAGAACGGGAGAGAGGCCAATGGACGAGGGGATGTTCCGAACGTAGAAGTCGAAATGTCAGGGCCTCCCGGCAACTACGTTATGTTTTCTTCTGGGCTACTCTTCCCCGGCCACTCGTCCGCCTTGCAAGCTCTCCCATTTCCCCCATACCTTTCCTTTCTCTGTACAACATCCCCACCAACTCTCTCACCGACGACTAGCTCGTCAGACGCCGTCAAAGTCATCCTCTTTCCTTCAGTCCCTTTTCCAATTCCTTCTTCGACCGCGACATCGACCCCCCCACACCCTCCATCCCTCGCCCAGAAGCCCTCCCAGCTTTTTCTTATCGCGGTTCGGCCATGACTGCTAAAAGGAAACCTTCAACTGGCGGTCTAAGCACCCATTCAACCAACGCGCTCGACGCTCCGCCCTCACCCAACTCGTCCAATCTCCTCTCCTTTCCTCGCGCTCCATCTCCCTCTGGCTTCCAAGGCTTTTTAACAAAATCAGCCCGTTGGCTCAGTCGTACGACATCTGCTCCAAAAGCGCCTTCCCCAGAGTCTCGCCCCCGCCTCTCTGGCTCCCAACGTCGTCCCACTATCTCTGGGCCAACCGATCCGAGGCCTATTCTGGCTGTCCCAAACGCAGGTCTTGGTGCAAGCCAGTACGTCGCATATCATATCCTTGTTTACGTCGCGTTGCAACGCGAC
The DNA here is from genome assembly GCA_019632305.1 of Tulasnella sp. 403. Classification (NCBI taxonomy): domain Eukaryota; kingdom Fungi; phylum Basidiomycota; class Agaricomycetes; order Cantharellales; family Tulasnellaceae; genus Tulasnella; species Tulasnella sp. 403. The sequence goes on along the minus strand of WSTW01000035.1, from coordinate 47,495 downwards.
ACAGAACGCTTGCAAACCGACACCCACATCAGGTACTGACCCATTTTTGACCAGATCTGTCCTCGATTTGTCCCAACCTCTTGAACGCATTGACGACCAGGAATCTCCAACTCCATCTGATCTTGGTGACCTCAACGCCACTAGCACCCGCACTTGGTCCCGCTCTGTTGACGATCTTTCAACCTTTGCCAATGCCGCCGCAAACAACGCTACCAAGACCGCAGCAACCAAGGCAAAGATTGACAACTACCGTGGAGGCTCCCCGGCAACAGCCACAAAGCCTTTACCTCATCCTGTGCCATTCCCTTCCATTACCAAGCAAACGTCCCCCCGTCTCAACACTTCATCCCCAGTTACCCTCCCAAATGGCATCAACCCCTCTCCTTCCTCTCCGACTTTCACTTACCGTGTTAAGGATGCTTCTTCACCCGATTTCTCCTCCGCTTCGTCCCACGCAAGGTCCAAATCCCATGGTGCCCAGCAAGCAACGCCTAGTAAACAGGCAACTCTCGTCCCTCCTTCCCCTCCCAAGCGTATCCACCCAGAACCCGCCCTTAGCCGCCGGCGGACTTCCTCTGAACGAGAGAAGGAAAAGCGCATGGCGGGATTCAACCCTTTTACATTTACTCCACGATCGGCTAACGGGACGCCACCGAACGATGCCTACGGTCTTCGTAGTAACGGCTCTCCGAAGGCAGAGAAAGCTTCACCTTCGGGAAGCTTCAGTGCTCTGCCCACCACCAAGAGCAACAAGGAGGCCGCGCGACAGTCCCAGATCGTCCATTGTTCTGGCTTCCTCAATCGATTCACGCTCTCTCCCAAGTTCAGTGCGCAGGGTCTCTCCTCTGACAAAGGGTGGAAGCCGTACAAAGCTCAGCTTCAGGGGTCCAAAATCTACTTCTACAAACCTCCAGCCGACCGGGTGGCCGAAATAAAGGACTTGTTCTTGACAGGTCTTGCACCAGTCACGCTAGAAGCGAAGGATCCGGGCGGAACCGCCAATTCAGATCCCCCAGAAGGTACATCTAGGGAACGGTCGGGAGAAGGGAAGCGAAAACGCGCTTACTGGGGCCGTGCACGCCACGCCGAGCTAGTCGTTTCTGCGGATGAGAACGTGGCTAGCGGTTCGCCAGACGCCTTGATCCACGAAGTCGTCTTTGCTACATGCTTCAAGATAACGGGCAATTCAACTACGCCGACGGAAGCCGAAGTGACGAAAGATCCAGAATATGAACGATGGCGGCATTTCGCAACGGCTGTTCTGCTGTGCTTACCCTTTCTTGTGGAGAAGGACAAGTTTGAAGCAGAGGTCGTACGAGATGTCAATTCGTTTGAACGCGGGGCTACGGAAGAAGAGAGAACGATCCATCAAGCGCGTTTGGAATGGTTCGCTCTGGAATACATTCGCCTCCACGGAAAAGCCAACAATGAGGAAGAATGGGCTTCCCTATCAAAATCCACACCCAAATTGTCTGTCTGTCCTCCCTCTCCCCGACCGACAGCACACGTTGGCGATAGCGAACTTGCAGCATCTACCCCAAGGCGAAAACCGATGAAGCGCCCGTCTGTGGAACGGGGGTCCAGCACTGACTCTGTCGGACGTAGTGCATCTGGTTTCCGGATACCCGAAGAGGGGCTCAGCCGGGAGACCTTTATGCGCTTCGACTTGCGCAGGTTTGCGGAATGTCTTGCTCATTTCAACAAGACCCACCTCGTCGACGTCGTTGCTGCTGATTTCCTCACTGCTCCGGAGTACGGCGATACCATTTCAGCTTTCTCTGGCTCGGATGATCGGCCGCATTGGCTCACTCGCTTAGTCGTTGATATGATTCTTGGTCAAGTGGGGAAAAGTGATTCAAAGACGGACGATACCGGCGAGTCCAGCGGATCCAGGATCGGATCGGCCACCTATGCCCGGGCAGGAGCCGTATCGAGGTGGATCCAACTTGCTGAAACGTGTCGTTTGACTGGCGACCTTTGTTCCTGGCACGCCATCATGTCTGCTCTTTGTTGCATTCCAATCGCCCGCCTCGAGAAAGTCTGGAAGCGTGTCGAGCAGACGGATTTACAGACGGTCGAAGAATGGGTGCGGGAGGAGAAGCGTGCGGAAGGCAAAGTGTTTTCTCCTTGGGTCGGAGATATTAGGACAAAAGTGGCCGAGTCACTTGCCTCTGCTCGGGTTGGAAAAGCGGGGCAGCTACTCGTTCAGCCGATGGTAACCGTCGGTTCCCGCGTTGAAGCAGTCGTGACATCTTGGAAAGCTTGCCTCGAAAGCGTGAGCAGCAAAATATCGAGCCCTGCAGAAGCC
>WSTW01000035.1:25393-38670 GCA_019632305.1 Tulasnella sp. 403 | reverse complement strand
CGAGTTGAACTGCGTCATGTTGAAGCTGTCCACAACAGGCGATGGCAACCAATCGTGTGGCGGCATATTGTTGTACGTCGACGGTATCTGTTGGCCAAACGAACTGAGATCCGACGTCGCAGTGGGACCTATGTTCATAAGTGCTTGCGGACTCGAGGCATCGATCGGCGCAGACATGGCCAATGACGACGGATATCCACTATTCGCGGCTTGCGTCATCGCAAAGTTCGGGGCGCCCGATACAGTTTGATACCCATCAGTCGGTTGGTCTGAACGAATCACCGTCCGAGTTAGCGCTAGCCGAAAGAGGCGCAAGCAACTGTACAGCCTACCTTGGACCAGATAATCCATCTCCGCATCACCTTGACCGACCACCGACCCAGACGCACTCACACTTGCCGACCCGCTCGCCGGCGAGCCGGAAGACTCCGAGAAGCGCCTCCTGGTGGTACTCACACTCCGTCTTGGTTTCGCTTTGATCTTTCTCGAGGGTTTCTCTTCGCCAATATCACCCGGTTCATCCATCATTTCACCCCCTTCGTTCGCGGCTCGCTTGTAGCTCTGGTACACGGTTTGGACCTTGTCCACCCCTGGCGGTGTAGGAGCGACAAGGCCATTCACGCTTCCGGGCCGTCCGACTCCCGGCACTTGGACCTTCATGTCCCTCCGGGTCGCTTCTACTAGCTCTTCCAGCATCTCCCTACACTTCTTCGCACCAGGCCAAGCACCTTCCAGCGCTCCGAGGCATACAAGGGCCGTATTCACTTCATCGGAAGCGGTGCGAGCCGCAGACTCGACAGTGGCGAATCGGGCGCAAAGGAGGATAATGACGGCAGCACCGAAGAGGGCCTGCACAAAGAAGGCGAGGTGATGGGAGCGGGGGATAGAATCTTTTGTGGTGAGGGAGAGCAAGATGCACGAACGAGACGCAAAGACGGCTTTGGGAACACTAGCCCAGTTGGGGTTCGGTACGCCTTTGCGTTTAGTGGGGAGGAAATTTCGATGGAGGGTGATAAGGGCGGAGTAATAGCTGGAGCAAAGAACCTAAAGGAGAATCATGGCGGTATAAGTATAGACGATGTGGGGACCATGAAGCTTCGCTCAAGACATACCGCGCCAAGGGATATCTGTTGGGGAGACTTCGGATCGCTCTTGAACGTTGACGGGAGTCTCTCGCACCAATCCATTAACTCCTTATCCAACTGCGCAACTTGGCGCTGCGTCCGTTCCTGGCTCTAGGTTACATCAGGATACGTTAGCGAATGCTATCGCTTGTACCGTGATGGGACCGACCTCCTTGCAGGCATCGATGGCATCGACGGCATACACCGTCCGCAGAACCCTGCCAACGATGATATAGAGCTGTGTTAGGGCGTTGAATCCGGCCATCAATGTCATGGTAGTCTTCTCTGTTTCGGGTCCCGGCAAGTCGCGTATAGAGGGACTCGCACCGGCATTCGCCAGCATCTGGAAGTGTGTGGGGAGGTCGACGTCGTCTATCGGCAAGGGAAGCTCGACATCACAATCGGAATCTTCCACGCCCAATGGCCTTCCAAGGGCCACGGCAAGCATCCTATGGGCACGATAAAGGTGGGTGTGCCATATGGTGGATTACGGTATTTTCACTCACCTATCGAGTCCATACACGCACCACCAAACCTTGCGACGCGTCTCCTTGTTGATCGGGGACATGACCAGGTGTTTCGGCGAACGATGCAAGCCCAAGTCTTGCGCGATACGCACGGCCTGTCCACACAATAACCATGCTTGTGGGAGGCAGTTGAGCGACGCAAGGAACGAAGATAACAGCACGAACGCCTGCACGTGGGCAAGCTGCGTAGCGGCTGCCCCGATGTAGTACAACACCAGTGCCCTGTACCAGAAAAGGCAGGTCAGGCCCAGAACGAGAGTGACGATGTCGCGGGGTGCGGTGTGAGTGCAAAGCACATGAAAACGGCATGGCGCACCTCTCGTAGTATACCATCCCCATCCCTCCGGTTTCTTCACCACCGTCCTCCGTGTCTCCCAGTTTCAGTCTATCGTCGTCCACAAAGCGCGCGGCGACGGCGTATACGGCGAACACGACACAAATGAAACCGGCGTCGCTCTTGGTGGTGCCCATGCTTGCATCGCCGGCCTCCTCTGCCCGCCGACGGGCATCCATGAGGCGCTGGTATTTCGACCTAAAGCTTCTCTGATCCAGAACGGGCAACGTGTGATGGAATTTCTCAAAGTAGGCTTCTACCAGCTTGTCGGCTAGATCCCATGGAGGATACTCCACCTCGTCTGGGCCTGGCAAGGCACGCACTTCGCCAAATCGCAACGAGGTGGGGAAATAGAGGAGGTTGGCGCTGGGGGGATTCGGTGTCGTGGCGGTCGAGGGAGGGGAGGGGGCGGAATCCTTGTCTTCTGACGCGCTGAAGTTGCGGAAGGCTTCTATGAGTGACATTGTGGATGAGCCACCGATCCACCTGTTGGAGTGGTTGGTTGACAGGTGGAAGGTGGACCCATCGACGAAGCAAATGGCAAGAGTGGAATTGAGTTTTCAGCCATAAGGGTAATTGATAAGCGACGATGGAAGGTAAATGCCAAGATGGGTAGGTTCGGCGTACCTCAAGTGACCGTGGTCGTCCAAAGCCAAGGTGCCCATTTGTTCTATGACGAATTCATCGGAAGTGTCCGTTCTTTCTGATTTGATGCGGTCTCTGACATCGGATAGAGAAGCGCCCGCCGACGTATGCGGAGGAGGCGGCGAAAGGCCGGTCGATCCGGGTATAGCTCGTGAGGGTACTGAGGCAGATCCTCCACTGGTGGTTTGGGGAGTCGGATAATGGCCCGGCATTTGCAGGCCCTGGGGAAGCTGCTGAGGTTGAGCTGCGGGTTGAACATGACCTTGGGGGAGGGGAATAGGACCGGTCGGGAGGTTTGCGAGGTTGACTTGAGGGGCGACTTGGGCTAGCACTGCTTCCAGCCGTATTACACGATTCTCGAGCTCTTGAACGTATCTAGGGAATTAATGAAACGGTGATGTAAAAGTAATGGCATACAGACGTCAACGGTCTGGTTTCATATCGGGTGGGAGACCCTTTGATAAGAGGACTCACTGACGACTGAGAGCTGCTCTGTCTCTCGTCTGAATCCAGGTGCAATTGGAATTAGTCTGGGTGCATTGACCACAGATGGGTTCAACGCCGTCACATTTTATCTTCTTCCGTCTAGAGAGCGGATAAGGCGAAACGGTCGACGTAGAGGTGGAGAATGACTTGCCTACAGCTCTCGCAAGCCCGCCACACCCGCCTCCGTGTCATGGAGACGAGGGAGGCGGAGGCTTTGGAGGGATCAGACGAGGATTTTTCGTCGTCTCTTCGCTGCTTCTTGGATGGAGTGTGTGAGGAGGTCGTCATCTGAACTAGTAGTATGCGGGACTGGCACTGGGGACAGCCGCTGAAAGGCAGTCGAGACTGAAAGCGGAGTGACTAGGGGGTAGGAAGAGCAAGGATTCTGTGTGTGATTATATAAGAGCGAGGTTAGTTACAGTGTGGGATCAGTTGACTGAGGAGTGGCATAAGAGGAGTAAGTCTGAAGCGAATGGTATTCAGTTACAACTCCCACTTCCCACCCGCAAGCACATTGCAACCCACGCGTCACCTATCCCCCGCCGTCCTCGCTGTCGCCCTCAGCAATGCCTCTACTACTCTGCGTCACATACGTACAACTGATAATCAACCCCGCCTTCTCCCTCCCTTTCAGTTATCAGAATTATCCCATCATCCCCTCTGCTAGTTCTGCGTGTTACTCCCAATGAGCGTCATGCACATCTGACGCGAATGCGTGACCGCGCATCCCCCATCACGTGGAGGCCGATCCTAATCACCTGCGTGTCCTAGTTAGAGCTTGTGCGTTCTAGAGCTTGCCCATTCTTGGCTCCCCAGGTTTCATCATGACTATCGCTCATATGCACATTGGGGGGTCAGTCTCTTCCATCGCCGAGTAGAAAGTCGATGGATTCCAAACATGAATTTGTTCGAGCCAAACGTTTGACGTCTGCGCGAAAATTCATTCTTTGCCCAACCAAACCGAAGCGTTCGACTTTCCATTATACCATGAGTACCGACGCCACGCACCCAGAACTCGAACACGACGACTTGGATGAGGTGAGATCATTTGTGGATAGACGATGGTGGAACAGGTTGTTCACTGTCCTTGTTCACTGCAGGAACTCCAAGGAATGAGAGCGCGGGTCGCAGTGAGTGCTTTGCAACCGTCCACCTTGGTTTACGCTGATTGACTGGCGACCTTCTAGGACCTTGAACGGAGCCAGAAGGAGGCCGCAGAAAAAGAAGCCGAAATGCGCGCTATGCAGGCGCTATTAAGTGGTTCAGCCGATCAAACGCAACCTGGGGATGCTGCCACCTCCTCCGGCGTCAATGGAAACGAGACAGAACCTTCTGTCGTTGGTCAAGAGCTTCACAGTGGTGTTGAGGTCGAAATAGAAGACGAGGACCCAGCGTTGGTCGACGCACGGAGTGTCTACGTCGGGAACGTCAGTACCGTGCTTTCTCGCCTGATTGACCCGTTGGACTCACGTACAAACAGGTCGATTACGGTGCAACGCCAGAGGAAATCCAACAACACTTTGCCAGTTGTGGGAGTATCAACCGCGTCACGATTCTTTGCGACAAGTTCACGGGCAACCCGAAAGGCTACGCTTATGTTGAATTCGCCGATCCTGCATTCGTAGAAACGGCCTTAGCGTTGACAGAAAGTCTCTTCAAAGGCCGGTTAATAAAGGTGTTACCGCAATCTTTAGCCGGTTGAACGTTTTGCTGACTTTGACACGAATAGGTTACGGCCAAGCGGACGAATATACCAGGATACAACAGAGGCGGTAGGGGGCGGGGGCGGGGAAGAGGTGGCTATAGAGGGGGATACCACGCCGGGGGCTCTGGCTTTCACCCGTATTCTCGTCCCCGGGGACGGTGAGTCCATTCTTTCCGCTCTATATTATTTACCGTCTGATGTCATGCGGTATTTAGCGGCCGAGGACGCGGCAGAGGTTTCTGAACGTTTCTGTGCTTCCATCAAGTGCGCATTCCAATTGCGAGCATCGGCTTCGCTCATTGAATCTGCACCTCTGTATGTAATTTATGCTGGCTTCTCCATTAGCTACTCTAGGGCATGCTTCACATCCCTCATATTTTATGGTGTTTTGCTAATTGTCAGTGACTTGAAAGTGACTAGCACATAAGCTTCGTTTGGAATATTACACTAGCTTCGTTCCCCATACGGAAGGGGAGGCAGTGGCAAGAGAGGACGCATGTCGTGTTCCCTGAGCTTTCGAGTTGACCCTGCAATCGCGAAGCGGCTAAGACTTCTACAATCGAATTCGATTCCCTCTCACTTCACCTCATCGTCCTACCAACACCCACCCCGACTCCCTCATCTCCATTACACCGGCAGCGCCGATCTCCCTCCCACACTGTGGGATGGTCCTTTTCCTTCTCTCTTCCTCTCCAAACTGATCTCTTAGAGGTGGGTCGTCATTTAAACGACGTCGAGTTCCTCCTTCCACCCTTCCCATCCTCCTCTGCCGATTGCCGCTCCCATTCGGCTGCGAACGTCATCTTACCCTCCCGCTTTCTTCGAAAGAGGCTGGATCCGTTTCGAATTTCGTCGCGTACTGGTCTCATCTCACTTGCGTTCCCCCAGTCAGAGACAGAACCTGCGTCTACTACCATAACGATCACCACTACTACCTTGTCGTTTCTTTCAACAGAACGACTGCCACGACTTCAAGGAGGTATCAGAACGATTGGACTGGGTCTTGGTTCAGGACACTGTCGCGATGACTTTGAATCCTGCCTCGCAGCCATTCTTCCCTGGTTCTGCGTTCGGGAGGCGGGACAACGCTACCGTCGCAGCGACGACTTTCTTGGGCAGTAGTAATTCCAATTCCAGCGGATTCGGTGCAGGTTTGCCTACAAGTGGTAACGGCGTCTTTGATGGTCGTCGGGACCCTAGCAGCATGCCAGGTGCTTACCAGGATCCCACTGGTAACAGCGCCGAAGGGAACACATCAGGCCAAGTGGATACCGTAGGAAACGCAGCAGACGATGTATCTAAACCCCAACCACCAGCTTCTCCTCTGTCGTCTGTCGTCGACAAGGAGCAAGCGCAACTGACGCCGAACCTGGACCCAACCACCCACCCTGGCGTGATTGGTACCCCGGTTAGGATGCGCACGCCGGTTAGCGCTACAGGCCTCACGGGGGTCGTGGCTGGGACGGGTGCGGGAGGGATCGAGGGAGGGGCAACGTTTCGTCCCTCGTTGTCCTCGAATCACGATCGTGCTCCCTCGGCATTGTCGACAATCTCGACGTACCAGTCAGCAAGGTCTTCTCCCAGTCCTCCTTCAGCAGATCGTCTCAAGGGCCTCTCAGCCAAGGCGACATCCGTATCTTCATCCTCATCCCCTAAAGAAGCGCTTTCTCTCTCGGTTACGCTGTCGGACACCAATAGCCTTTCTGGCGTGCAATTGCCCGGTACTTACACTCCCATCGGCCTCAAGTCCAACAGGCAGCAGTTACAGAGCCCCTTTCATAATGACCCAGTGATCACGAACTCGCCGCCGGAAAGCCTCGGGTCTCGCTCAACCTCCGCGTCCCGTGATGAAGAGAACAGCAATGTACGTATCCACCCCTCGTCCTTGGCCATGACCGGATTAGGCAGCATTGGAAGTCCGCTCTCGGCTCGCGGAGATCCTACGAATGACGGAGACAGCATTGGCTTAGGAGGTTTCGGAGGTGGAGGGGAGTCGCCGCACCCACTTTCACGATCGGGATTCTCCGAGCGATCGTTCCCGGCCATTGGATCGTTTCTCAGACGGGAGCGAGGCACTGCGACAATCGGGCAGCCAACTTCTGGCTTCTTGCCTGGCAGTAGCGAAAACGTCTCTTCGAACAACGCAGGCTCAGAAATGAATATGAACAGCCATGCCCTTCTGTCACCGGGTGGAGTTTTAGGCACGCCACTGAGGTTGGACGAACGCGATCAGCCTCACTTGAGTGGACAAGCGACGTACCTCGGACAAGCGATTGGTGGACCGCGCGATGGGCTGCAGCCACCGCAGCAGGGTCAACAAGGCCTTCAGAGCTCTGCTTCCTCCTTTAACCGCATGCCTGGCATGGCGAATCGCACTGGAAGCGCCAACTTTGGCCCCATTGGAAAACCTACCACCCAACAAATCAACGATCTTGCCATTCCTCCTCACAACCAACCCCATCAAAGCTTTGGCAGCTCCCACCAGCAACAAATGCAGTCTTCGGCAGGTGCTGTTCCTCGTTCAATGTCGCTGTCGCTTCCCGTTGGGATGAACGCTCCTGGCCCAGCCGGCTTGCCGAACAGAAAGTCGTCCTACGTTACGTTTGACCCAGCATTCTCGAATCATCCGCCCCCTTCGAAAAGCCCCCTTCCCCACAGTTTTCTCAACTATACCATTGGAGGTGGCGCTTCCAATCAGGGCCAAGGCAATAGTAACAACCCCACACCGACCACCAGCGCGTTCGGAACCCCTACCGGGGCAATGTTAGGACCCATGGGAAGCTTCAACTCGGTGGAGACTATGAGCTCTAGCCCTTCTTCCGTCCGATCATCTGGACTGTCCGAATCCATGAACTCGTTCGACCAACAAGCCAAATCGTCACCCTTCCTGAACGACCTCCTGGACCGGCTGATCCGGTGCGAATACTCCACGAGCAGCATCCAGCGCGATATTGGAGATCTCAGCAAGAAGATGAGTCTCCTCTTGGATCGTGTGACGTCTGACCGAAAAGACGCGAACGCCAATGGTCTAGGATCAGATATCGGCCGAGATACCTTATCAGCCTCTCCTATGGCTGGAAACAGCGTTACGCCTACCGCTGGAACCCCTGGTGTGGGGCCCACTCTCGGTGGTAATCTCTACACATTCCCTAATGGCTCCTCCACATCTTCGCTGGCTTTGCAGTCTCCGACACCTGGTAGCGTCAAGGACCGCGACGATGAGATTCGGAGACTGAATCAGCAGATCAACACGCTCACTGCGTCGGTCGCGCAGCTCCTCGCAGCTCAAAGCCATGCCCAGATCCAGAACATGAACAACCAGTTGACGGCACCGTCTCCGGTCGGGCTTGGCCCAGGATTCAATGGAAATGGCCCTATGGGCACGCCGAGTGGGATAGGCCAAGGCAATATGGGACTAGGGATGGGTATGACGACCCCGAATCTAGGTGGAACACCGGATTTGCCGCAAAACGCCATGGGCGGACTTGGAGCGGCCAGAGGCGAGCTCAACATGGGCAGTCGGTCAAGTCCTCGTGCACCTGTTCCCGTGAGGACGTGGAGCTCGGGAAGCATGGAAATGAATTTAGGCATGACGGCACATGGGGGCCCTGGTGCGATTCCTGGGCGGCAGGACTCGACTGGAGGCGGACCCGGACCCGGTGGGCCGCCTGGGATGCTAAGGGATAAGCGGAGGTCGGTGATCAGTGTTGGGCGGAGGGACTCCTCTGGCGTAAGTCGATGGTATCTCTCGTCTCATGCACCATGGGCTCACTGTAAGATCTAGACTGTTATGGATTCGGGAGATTGGGCTGGTAGAGACGGTAGTGGACCTCTCATATCCAAATGGGAGCAACTCCCCCTAACATCCGAGCTTTTGCGGTCCATTGCGAAATACGGGTACGTCAGCCTTTGCCCGGGCAGACCCTCAGGTACGATTGGACCGCTGTCTGACCGATTGCCTTGCATTCGCAGAGTCGGCCCTCCCAACAAGATTCAACAGAGAGCCCTGCCGTTCTTACTCCGTGGGGCTGATATCATCGCCCAAGCGCCCCCGACCCAAGAACGTATCGCGGCGTATGTCATCCCTGCGATCCACGTCGCGTTGACGATCTGCGTTAGCAAGCCGGTTCCCAACCGGGGCCCTGTCGTCGTGATCATATCCACGACCGTTGATCAGGCTACACAGGCCCAGCGGATGATTCGGGATCTCGGTGGCCCCATCGGTGTTCGGTCGGCCCTGGGTGTTGGGACTGGAGGCGATGTCGTCCAGGAATTGCGCATGCTTCAACAGAGTATGCCGCATATCCTTTGTGGCACCCCCCAGAAGCTGCATTCGCTGTTCACTGCTTCCAATGGGTTGACTGGAGGCGAAGTCAGGCTTTTGGTTCTGGATGAAGTCGACCAGCTCATCGCACGCAATCTACATGACTATGTGTTCAATATCGTCAAGTTACTTCCCCCTCCGCGCAGCAGGCCACTCCCTCCAGTTGGAGGGTCCACGAGCGGGTCTGTCACTCCGATCGCCAGTCCAGCGACATTAAACCCTCCGAGCTTCAGCCCATTCGACTCTGGAGGACCACTGCGGCGCATGTCATCCGCCTTCCCGCAGTCGCCCAGTTCCGACCAAGCGGCGGGCCTGCCCGTCGAGCGCCAGACCGCATTGTTCTCCAACACCGTACCGCAGGATGTCCTCAACCTCGCCAACACGATCCAACTCCGAGAGCCTGTCCGCGTGCTGGTGAGGCGAGATGGGAACGTCGCCAACTCGGATTCCAACAGCGGTTCGCGGGGACTTCGGCAGTTCTACCTCTACTTGGCGTTCACTGGCGGCGGCACGCGCGCCGATGCCACCGGGGGGTCGGGAGGGAGCTTGGGGATCATTGGGTCGGGACGCGGTGCGGTGATGACGAGTGCCGAGACTGCGCAGGCGAGGGAGTGGAAGTTGGACGCCCTGGCTGACTTGTTTGATGATATCGACATTGGTCAGGCGATTGTGCATGTCGGCGGCGTGACGTCGCTTGATGCTGTGGTGTACAAGTTGGTGAGCAGGGGGTTGGATGCTATCCCGCTTGTGAGTGCTGCTGTTCGTGTGTGATGTCATTGACTAATGAGCCTCGAATAGCACGGTGATATGAGCACGGCCGCGCGAAATGCGGCTCTAAACAAATTCCGTGGTAACGGTAGTATGATCCGGGGTGCTGGGACTCGCATACTCGTCGTGTACGACGTACAAGTCAAGGCGCCGGAGGTTTTCCAGATCCCGCTCGTTATCAATTATGGTAAGAGGGAATAGTTGGCCTTTGTGCGTAGTTCTGACGGAGGTTGCGTAGATTTGCCCAAGGCGGTGGAGGAGTACGCCCATCGGTAGGTGTTGCCTTCTGCCATGCTCGGAATAATTGTTCCTAAACACTTCTGTGCACCACAGTGTTGCACCCGCCATCTCTAATAACTATAACCGCTCTGGAATCGTCATCAATTTTGTTACTGCAACCGGTGGTGACGTAGAAATGCTGCGTTCCATCGAATGTTTCTATAAGTACGTCGAAGCCCATTTGTACATCCGAAACGCGTTCTGACCAAATTGCTCTGCGTCTTCGTCACCCACCAGGATCAAATGCGTGAGTTATCATATCCGACCTTCCAAAGACTCTTTCGCTCACGGCTCTTCTCTTCCAGCCCGAAGTTCCTATCAGCCTTCGCGACCTCCTTTAACTGCCATGTATCGTTACGAATATCTTCCCGGTTTCTCTATCGTGCAAGTCCTTGTTACGCTTTATACCGGATTCCACTCCATCATTGTTCCATACAGCCCCGCTATTCTTCTTCAGCTTCCAACGGCGTTTCTGCAAATCCTCATTCGACATTAAAACTGTCTCCTTAAAAGCTCTCTCAATAGTTTTCTTGATCGACTGTACTACTTCCCCCCCGTCACTATAATTTCTGATTACTCTTCTTTTGTTGCATACCCTACATCCTTCTGCCCGTTCTCTCACTCCCAGGCCAGCTCGAGGACCCGGAGGGTTCCGTCCTCTCCGGCCGTCGCGATGCGCTTGTTTCTGATACCCGGGCCCGCCTTACCCACCTTCTCTGTATGTGGTTGCCACGCAATTCTGTGTATTTGATCTACATGTGCGAGACTGGAATAAAGAACATTTTTTCACTTGAGTTAATGGGCATTTAAGGGTTGAGGAACGTGCCGACCTGGAGTCTATTGTGAGTTCTAATGTCCACTCCGAGGACTTATCGATTGGCGATGAGAAGATGAGGAGTGTTCCGTTCTCTAGTCCTACGGCTAGTCGCTGTCTGTAACCGAGTCAACAGGGTGTGAGTGGGCATGAAGAGCTCGAGCTTACCTGCCGTCATCATCCGGTGCGGCGAAATCAATCGCCGTCGCGGCATCGTCCACTTTTATGGTCGATATTGCTTTCCATACTTTGTTTGATTCGTCTTGACTCTTCCAAATCTTGACCTATCGAGTGACGGGACCCGATGACTATGGAATGCAGAACATTGACTTTACTGTATACGTACAAGTTTATCCCGACCTGCGGTGGCAAATATACGGCCATCCGACGACCACGCACAGTCCCAGATTATCCGTGCATGGCCCTTTTCTGCTGCTAATGGAACATACGTTCCTAAAGGTGTCAACGAGAGGAGTCAGCCGAGAATAATTTATTAGGTTGGCAATGTGCATACCATCGGCCTGGCGCTCGAACAATCTCCACGTTCTATCCCTAGACGAGCTCAAAATGAACCTGTCATCGGGACTGAAGGCTATCCGAGTGACTGTAAGAGCGTGACCGGCGAGCGGACTACCGACGGCGCGCCACGTCGCCGTGTCGTACAACCGTATCATCGCGTGCTCTGCGGTAGTTGCCTTGCATGCCGTGGCTACTAAAGAGCTGGAGTGGGAAACACCCAGGGCGTATAGCTTGATAGGCGGATTCGGTGAGCGGGTTATGATGACAGAAATCAGGTGTGTGCTAACCTCATAACCGTGACCGAACAGTTTCTCTACTTCGGGCCAGAGAGTGATATTGGAGAGTTCGCCCTCGAATGGGGGTCTAGACGCCGGAGCTGTATCGCGTTCTCTGAATGTTTCGTCATCTGGTGGAATGAACGATACGTCAAATGTGCTCAATGCCTGACTACAAGTGTGCATACCGTCAGTCGCGGCTTTATTGGAGAGGCCTAATGGCGGAACGCTTGCTCCTATGGGCCGAGCCTCCTAATCACAACAGTGAGATAGGACACAAACGAGTAACGGAATGCTTACTGCGACTTCAGCCACTGCATCAGTCGCGCCTAAACCAACCAATGCCTGGACAAAGCCACGAGGCGCATCGAATACTCGCGCGACTTTCTCGTCAGCTACGCTCACGAAACGCAGCGACGTGACAAAGGCACTGGTAATAAGATCATAGCCGTGTATCTGCGGTCGGGCGAGCTCATGCCATGTCTCGATAATTTCCTGCGGGCGTTCAGGGTGGGGACGCTTCCAAGGTCCAAAGATACGGGTCGTACGATCAAGGCTATGACAATCGCAAAAAGCAATTTTTGCGATATTGTATATATCGGGGATAACGAAATGACTCACCTGGATGAAACGAGGTATTCGCCCCGAGGGTCCCAACAGAGACCCTTCACGGGCCCTTGTGGGCCGGTTATCGCGTTGACCTCTCCCCAAGTTTCGTTCCGTCCTGCTCCTTGCAATTTCCGCCATCGCCGCCACCCACCGCTCCATCCCCATCCCATCACTTCATCGCCATTCCGGCCCCATAGCGCACCGACAAAGCCACCGGCTTTGCCTCCTCCAATATCACCAAAGCGGTGCCTGTTTATCCAAAGGGGTGATGGAGAGGCCGTTGGAGACCACAGTATGAGCGACGCGTCCGTCGAGCATGAGAGTAGGGTTGGGACTTCGGCGTCATGCAGGGTTTGTGTGGGTCTCCAGGAAAGGGCGGTGACGTGATTTTCGTGTCCGACGAGGAGGGCATCAAAGGTGACAGTAAAGCGTTTCACGCTTTCACATGACGCAGGTCAGGCCATCGCGTCAGATTGGGTGATGGGAGCTCACCTCCCGTTATCTTCTCTAGCAGCCAAGACGTGCGATCTGTTGGAAATTCTCCGACCGCCTTCGCCGTCGCCGAAATCACCAAGGGATTTCTCAAAGGCGGCTATGATGTCGTCTTTTCCGGATACCGAGTCGCTCTGGGGCTCGATTATCCATAGCCTGATGTTTCCGTCCTGAGATCCAGTCGCGAGCGTCAAGGTGTGTCGATTGGGGGTTGCCCCGGAGGGATAGTCGAACGATAGGCATCTAACCCAATCTTCGTGACCTTCAAGGCTAAGCGCCAAAGAAAACTAGGGCCATATGTTAGGAGAAACCATTCAATAATGTAACCATAGACGCACACCATCGACGCCGTGGGTGTAAACCCGCACCACGCTTT
>WSTW01000035.1:0-11695 GCA_019632305.1 Tulasnella sp. 403 | reverse complement strand
ATTTCGGCGGTTGCGTGTTGTGCAAGAACCTTTGGTCGACCAGAATGGTTTGACGTTCTTGTTCGAGGTGAATAATGTTAGGATATTTTGTGGAGGTAGGTTCTGCCCCGCTTTCCGCTCGTACACCTGATCACTCTTGTTCTATCCGGTCGTTGAGGTTCAAATTGGATACCGGCAGATTCTTTCCTGACCAAGCAAGTAACATCCTGACCGTCTGATAGATTTCCTTTTTTAACGGCTGTTTTAGCATTTCGGACGACCGTTATCGAGCGTGGCTACAACTCCTCGTTGACGGAAACCAAAATACGATCCGCGTATGGGGAGGGGGGATCTACGAACAAGACGTTTTCTACGACACTTGTGATGGTACGTACGGGCGTCGCGTCTTGCTGTGGGAACACTGAACAATTTGGTACCGCAGAGCTCGGAATACTCGTATGGCAGGACAGCATGTTCGGGTGCGGACAATATCCCGCATACGACGACTTTTTAGAAAAGGTGAAAGTGGAGACGGAGCAGAACGTAAAGCGGCTGAGACACCACCCGTCTCTGGCCATCTGGGGTACGCGTCAAATTCAGACTACCATCCGTACGTGGCTGATGGGTGAGCGGATCGGGGCGATAGCTGGGAACAACGAAGACTACCAAATCGCCGAAAGCTACAAACTCGAGTTGGACTATACCGACGAGGACCCCTTGAGCGACTTTCGCAAGACGAATTTCCCTGCGAGGCATATCTACGAACGTTTGCTGCCAGAAATTATGCACAAGCATTCGGATGTGTATTACCACCGGGGGTCGCCGTATTCTGGGTATGGGAAGGTGACGACGGATAGGACGTATGGCGATATTCACCAGTGTGAGTCCCCCTTTGCCTTTACTGTTATTTGTGTTGAAATGGTTGGCAGGGAATGTGTGGCATGGATCTCAAGAACCATGGCATAATTGGGACATCCTATCTGGGAGGTTTGTTTCCGAGTTTGGGATGCAGGGATACCCGGATATCCGCACTGTGGATTATTGGGTTGAGGAGAACAAGGCAGAGAAGTATCCACAGTCACGCGTGATGAATAATCATAACAAGGCGGATGGGTTCGAGAGGAGGTTGGAGGTGAGGTTTCGACTGATTGTGTTGGTGAGCTGTTGACCTCATGATGATATGTATAGCTTTACCTTGTGGAAAACTTTAGGCATGCTTTCGATATCGAGAGGCGCGTGGTTGTGGTGATGAGTGGCGAAGGGAATGTCTGACGGTGGGATTTGCAGCTATGTGTACTATACCCAAGTGATGCAAGCCGAAACGCTCTCGTCGGCATACCGACTATGGAGACGTAATTGGGCGGGAAAGGGCAAAGAGTACACTGCGGGTGCTCTCGTATGGCAGGTTCGGCACTCCCCAGACCCAGCTTTAAAGACTGCCTGCTGAGATGAGGTCATTTACAGCTCAACGACTGTTGGCCTGTCACAAGCTGGTCCATCGTCGACTACTTCCTCCGCCCGAAACCCGCCTACTTTGCCATCAGACGCGAACTCGCGACCTACACCGTCGGAATGACACGCAAAGAAACCAAAACACCCGACCCGACCCACCCCAATTCCAACGCGTACTTTAGCATCGACGCGGAGTTGCAGATCTGGGGGACAAATTCGACGCTCGAGGATAAGCCCGTCACGGTTGATGTGAAGAGTTTTGACCTCGACGGCGAAGGGGTTGTTGAGGCGGTGGAGATGAAGGGGGTAGTGTTGGCTGCTAATTCGAGTACGGAGGTGTTCAAAGGCAGTCTCGAAAAGTTTGGGCAGGCGGTGAGGAGAAAACTAAGCCAAGTGCCTAGGACGTTGATCGTCTCGGCACGGCTTATCGACGAAGCCGACGGAACAATCTTGGCGCGATACGCAAACTGGTGAGTTCTCCTTTCTTTGCACAGACGGAGGTCACGGATACCCGAGAGGCGTTCCTGCATCTAATCACCGTTCTCCTTTTCACTCCTTTTCCTCTGATGGCGACGTAACCTGACTCGGGGACTAATGATCACGTGATCAAACAAAGGCCAGAACCATTCAAGTTCATCCACTTTCCCCCGCGGGAGGCATTGGGGCTGCGTGTAGAGGTAAACGGGGAGGAGGTGACGCTTTCATGTGACAAGCCTATCAAGGGGATTGTATTGGACGTCGAAGGGGCTGAGGAGGTGAGGTGGAGCGACCAGGCGATCGATCTCGTCCCCGGTGATCCACAGGTTGTTGTTGCAAAGGGGTTGAAAGGAAGGCAGGTTAGGGTCAGGTTTCTGGGTGATGGGTCTGCGTAGGTGTGGTACTCGAGTCAGAAATCTGTTGGTGTGGGGGGGCTGTGGAAAGATGCTCGGCGGGCATCGTGTTTACACCCCCTGCGCGCGTCCGCTCTAATTCAATCAGTATGAGTCGAAAATGTGTTTGTAAAATGAAATCAGATATCGGTTGGAAGGTCCATGAGCGGTTAAGTCATTGCTTTGAATTGAAAGTGCCTGGTGCCGTACGGGTATACTTGCTCGGGAGGCATGTGCAGCTGTCAAGTGCGCCGCTTCCGCTGCCCAAGAGACCAAGAGGATGGATTGCATAAATCAGGCTATGTAACTGGATACTGGACAAATAATTACTGTATACAAGAGAGAGAGATTCAAAAGGGGGAGATGGCGATGCAGGTTACTATGGTACTAGGGGATGTTTGTGATGGGAAGTCTCAAAACCAAGAGAAACACATAAGAGAGTATAACTTGATGTGCTGCATAAGTAATAGAGAGGAAGATGTCGTAGTGTGAAGGGTTGATGAAAGAATAAGTTTCGATGATGGTGTGTGGGTGACCTTGACAACCGAACCCCGAGAACAAAAGGCCACGATAGATTCCCAGAAAGAAATTGAAGACGTCCATGCGAAACCAAGATATGAAAGGGAGACGTTCAGCTGTTGTACAACTTGAAACTCGTCTGGGTGGACATGGGGCTTTCCCAGTTGCGGCGGTGATTGTCGTCACGCTCGTCCAATATCGGAGGCAACGTACCGGTGCGGGTCACATGGTGTAATGAGGTGGGACGAGAGTTTACTGCAGAAGGTTGGGATACCGGGGAGACGGGTGGAGAGGCACCACCTGCACCACCGGGTCTGCCAAAACCAGGGTTGAGCGCGAGGCCACCAGGGGTATTCAGGGGAGTGGCGAGAGGGGGACTGGTCGAAGGTGTCGTCAACCGCGGGTGCGCATAATCACGATAGCCCGCGGCGTCGTAGGAGTAGTTGTGTGGGCGGTGCGATGTAGGCGTAGAACCGTATCGAGAAGGAGGGCTGTAACTCCTACTGTCGAAATTGGAAAACGGTGTGGATGATTGGTATAGGCGTGGTGACCCCGGGGTAAAGCTCCCAAAGCCAAGCCGGCCACGTTCAGTCTCCTCACTCCGAGAAGTTGGAATAGTCTTGGGTGTAAGCGGGGTAAAGTCGGTGGTGGACGGGGTGAGCTCGTGGAAGTGCTTCAGGGATACAGAGAGATCCTCGAGCTGTTCAAAGGGAACGGTTAAGGACGCATGGCCACATTTAGCATTGAACCAAGCCACACGCACCTTGCGGACAAGTTCATCAATAGCTTCTCGTCGTCCGGCAAAAGGACCCTGTTGCTTCTTGACTGAAGAGGACGAGTCGCTCCGCCCGTCCTGGTCAGCCTTGCTCCTCCCAAACGACCCACGACGACTGAGTGGGGCCTTCCTGCCCTTGTCGTCTTCAAAGCATTCGCCCCCAAAACCTTCCATAGCGAGATGAGTCCGCGCGACGTCATGGGAGATGTTTCGAATGTTGTTCAACGCAGCCCACAGTTCGGCGTCCCTCGCCTTTGCGTCACTAATCTGCCGCTTGCGGTCCATGTCCCGCATAGCCGTCGGTGAAGGTTTAGGCAAATCTTCATCAGAACGTGCAGAGGCGTGAGTGGATTCGGAGTTGAATTGCCCGTCGAGGTTCATGTCTGCAGTAGTACGACGGTCAAGGGGGGGAGCAAGAGTACCTCTGTACGCTCCGGTGTACGGGTCAAATATAGGTTCTGGGTCGCGAGGGAAAGGACCTGGAAGAGAATTTGACCTGGGAGAGTGTTGGTGCTGAGGCTTGGGAGATAGGACACCATTGGAAGCGCCACTTTCGCGACCGGCTTTCCCTCCTAAGCGGATGTTGAGCTGGGCGATAGCAGCGTCATGCGGAGTCTCGCGTCGCTTATAGTGCTGGGCGGCGGTGGTTGTCGCCTGTCGTTGCGGAGGCGAGCGGGGAGGGGGTTTAGGAGACGTTGGAGGGGAAATGAAATGTCTTGTCGTGGTCGTGGTCGTCGAAGGAGAGCTGTTGCGGGTGTTACGGTGTAGGGGAAGAAGCTCCTTCTCTTCTGTCGGGATACGTGGCCTGGAGAGTGCGTTCATGGAAGGGGGTGAAAGGGAGGGGACATTAACGCAAGGGCAACGACGCGGATCGGTTTTTTTAAGTAGTGATCGGAGTAAGCCAAGAAGGGCACGTGCAGAGTAATGAAATAGAAACACGGCGAGGGTGCGCTTCACAGGGGCTCACAACTTCACCCCTCCAGTCAACACAAAACGCTTATGACTGCACGAGGACCGAGGGAGGAAGTCCATGTGACTTTCACCGAACAGAGGTCACTCACCTCCAGAACTCATCCCGCACTTATCTTCACCTTCAACCATATCCTGCATGAGGATCAAGGGTCTTCCAGAACAAACGCGAAGAACATCTTTCCCTTCGTAACAGAGAGACAGAGACGTAATCCACCACGCAGATCGACAATCCCAGGCGCATCGCTCTCCCCAATAACAAACATACACGTCGAACTGGCTGCGCAGCATGAAAATACCACCTTGACGCTCGATCGCTCTAACACAATTCGTGCGTAATGCCGGTTCGGCTAATGAAGGTTGGCCAATCAGGGACCCACCGCGAGGGAGATTCGCTCACCGTCCCTCTTCGCTTCTTCCCTCCGGGGTCGGAACGTAACAACTGGGGGAGCTGGCTGTGGCGAAGGTGGAGACAATGAACAACCAAATCCTGGGGAATCGGAAGCAAAACCGACCCGACTTGTTTCCCCGCTTATCCCCGACAAATCGATCACGTGAGCGGTATACTCGTAGAGCCGCCGAAAACGCGTGCAATAGATACCGTGATGTTCTATAGAGTACTGATACAGTGTGGTCTGTAATGTAGGAGCCAGCGCTAGTGTGAAGATAGAAGTGATGTGCCTTCTAGAATGAGTTTGTGATTTGGCTTGCAAGCGCCAAGCGAACTTCAAATCGACCCCCCAACCGATTCCATCGTCTATGCACGTATGCCCTCCCATCAGTTGCGCACAAGGTTGGCTTCAAACCAAAATCACTCACAAAAGGAGATGCCGTGGGACCATCCAACACCGCCAGTTCCTCAGGCGTGAACGGCAACAACGGTACGACGTACATCCGTACCGGCACAAGGAGTAGAATCACCACCGGAAATCCGATGGCAGCTACGGTGCGCGATGCATTGATAGCAAGAAAAAGCCGCATCATGGATAACGTCAAGCCGTGTCATAAGCACCGAAACGGTAAGCGACCCTACTGAAAATAGAAAGACCGACCCGAACGTACCGATAGTCTGCGTTATCGCCATCGTCGCCCCAAACCCAAGCAATTCGATAAGAACAAACATCCATATTCGAGATGTTCTGACATGACGCAATGGACTGTGAGTTGGTACTAGTGCGTCATCTCGAATCAGGTATGCGAGCTTGGCGGTCACACCGCTCCCTCGGAGCGCATCTGTTCCCATGAACCAACTGATAGACAGACGTCGATAAGCCTTTTAGGAGCGGGTCAAGAGAGAATTTAAGATACGTACAATAAGCCAGCCAATACACCTGGATGCATTGATAGTGGTTAGTCGGTGGACCTTCGATAGAAGGAGAGAACCTACCTCGAGGAACAAGGCCGAGTACATGTAGAAACGGTCCGGTCATGAGCACCAGTCCCAAACTTCCTTGAGCGAGATTGGACACTATAGATGGCGGTCGGAACAAAAATCATGGGTCCTGGCATACCAGACACTTGCCTCTTTGTTCCACAACGGCAATCGGGTGTTCGACACCCCCTCTGACACATCCCAGGGCCTTTTCACCTTCAGCACTCTGTCCGATCTCTTCGTCATCCTTGCTTCTGACGCCCGTCACGACGAGCGATTGTGTATGCATGGGAGCTTGAGGGATGAGCCCATTCGGCGCTGGGACGCCAACCAGTCCAGCGATGAACGTGGTGATCCCCAACCAAAAGAAATCCCAATGGAATCCGGGCGGCTAGCTTGTCCGTGAGTATGTCGATATCAGAACTATACATTGATCGTCAACACACCTTTCTAAGTGGAAACTCGGACCCTTGCGCAATGAGGCTCTATGCACACAATCAGTCAACCGATTGCCAACACACATGACTGTTGCACAAAGCCCACCGAAACGTTGTGATCAAAAAAGAACAAAAAGAACAAGGCGATCCCAAACGGAAACGCAATCCTATACAGCGGAAGATTAGCTGGAAACGAAAGCTTTCCAAAACCTTCTGCTTACCCAACCCATTTCGCAGGCAACTCCCAAAAGCGGATAAGCCATTTCCGTCCGCCTGCGGGTTGGAAGGCACCGGCTGTGGGCAACGTCGCAGGGTTCGACGCGTTGAAGTGGCCCCAATATGCGAGCGCACTACACGCAACGACTTCGACATTGCAACACACCGTAAGCACATGTGCCAAGACGTACTGCAGAGAGACAAACGTACCGGAAATCGGCATCCCATAATCAGCAAAGAACCTCCGAACAACGCGATGGAAAAACGTCGACTGAGATAGGATAACGAATAGATGTCCTGTAACGAGCATCACGAGTGCCAGGATAATGGATACGTATGCGCTCTCCACGCTTGACTCGTGGAACTGGCGGGTGAGAACTTGGACACCGTATTGGAGGTATACCCAGGAAACGTAGAATCCAAATCTGGCAGGGACGATGAGCACGACAAGGCAACTCCACTCTCAAACCGGGTTACTTACGTATCACACGAAAACCTCGTCACATATCGTAAAAAGTTGGCTGCGTTCAAGCTCGCCGCGATCCAGTGCAGAATCGCGGCCCACAGATAAACCCTACAGCACAGACAACCCTATCAGCCCTCAATCATCTTCGGACCACAAAACGCGACCCACCATCCAATAAACTGCAAGTAATCAGGCGCGTCTTCCCGCGTCCTCAAAATATCATAAATCGTCTTGTTGAGAACCGTAATCGGCCCCGTCACACCCGCAATACACAGCGGCTGGCACGAAAATACCGAAAACACAAACGCCGCCATAAACGACGACAGCAGCACCTCCACAACGCCGTATTGGCCCGTCGTCTCTATCAAGTCTAACGAAAACGCGATGGCCGGAAGGATGCTTCACATCATCAGGCCCACGGACCGACCGGAAAGAGGAGTTCACGTTACTTTGCAAAGAAAATCATGGCGGTGGCGGGTACAACTCGATAGTTCCACGCGTCCGTCCAATCTGAGATGTAGTACGGAAACCGCGCTCGCACGTCGGCCAGCATACCCCTGAACGGTCGGATATGGCCCCACCATGGTGTCGTGTGTCGCGAGAGTCGGCTGTCGAAGCTTCGGATGGATGGTGTGACGGTGCGTGAGGGGTCAAAGTCGGTCGGTCGTGGTGAAGGGGCAGGGAGAGTCGGGGAGTCGATCATGGTCGTTGAAGGGGCCCGTTTATCTATGGTATATGAGGGGTATTTATGGGAGTGGCCTCGGGGAAAGGCCGACGGTGAGCGTCCGTCCTTTTCGATTGAGCAGGTAGTGGTTGGGGTGAAATCTGCAGTCCTAGACCCTGGAACAAATTGAACATGGTGGCTTTTCTACGCGACTCGGGGCAGAATCGACTCGCTCCCAATGGAGCTATTTTGATTGGTCGAGTCCATTCTATAAACGCTGCAGGGTGTTTATGAGCACCAGGGTCCATATTACTCTATACTGAAATCTACGTCAGGGCTACGGGAGACGACAGTGGGCACTCGGAGATAGGTGCTTTATCAAGTCTTTGTATCTATCTAATCTTCTGGTGAAAGCGAGCGAAGGCGAGAAGAAGGCGGATGTATTTTGTATCCCGAGTGAAGAGCATGGAGATGCCAGAATAGTTCATTCCGAACGAAGCCATGCATGGCATTCTCAGTGAGGCGATATGCCCGTCTGTCGCGGTATTATCATATCCGAATATATGGACAAGTCAAACATGCCATGTCACGATCAGAAACTCCATTTCACTGATGGATGGAAGATCCATTAAGTATCGAGACTCGACGAATCAATGATGGGCGAGTCAGTACTCGCGGCGCCGACGTCAATGACAATGAAAGAGAGAACCTTCCTCGGTCAACCCCAAGAAAATCCGGACAAAGTCGTCGAGATGAAATACCGCGTCTCGGCCTCTCGGAGTCTTCCCGAAACGGCAGCCCAACTCCGAGCCGAAGGCACCCTCCGCAAACTCTAACAAAAGGATGTTCGTCGATCGAGCCCCTGTCGTCGACGAACTTTGTTCCAACTTCCAACGCAGCCTACCAACCGGCCAGCATATCGCAGTGCTTTGATTCACGTTGAGCTTTCACCACCACCTACAATCACGACAAATGAACGAAGGACAGGAATCCATTAGGGCTGCAGCTGGGGAGGGCGATCGTCAAGGACGGGGGCGAAATGTCAAGAACGCGTACGTTTTCTCTCCGTTTGCGACAATATTATCGATCAACTTGCCTGTTCCAGAGCAAAAATCGTATCAAGAGACCAACAACTCGACGAGTTCGTTCAAAACCTGCCTGTCATGGAGGAGAAAGATCTGTCCAATCGAGGTGGGTGGGACACTGCCAAGATGCTAAAGTAGCATCACCGACAGACGTCTTGCTGCCTCAAGAGGACGAATGTCCTATCTGCCAAGAGCCATTCACGGCGATTCTGTCACAAATACCAAAAACCCAACCACCGAGCCAACAACAGCCCGAGGACCCTTTCTCCGATACGACGGGCGTGACGCGATTGGAATGCGGCCATATGTTTTGTCGTAAAGAGTACGTCCACATTTTACCTACGAAATCCTCCGATGTTGCTAACTTCATCCTGCGAATCCAGTCTCCTGACATGGGTAGAAAACGTACGTATCTCTGTCCGATGACGTGCTCACCACTCCCTCATGAGTCTTCACGATTAGAATAACACGTGCCCATCGTGTCGGGCTCTCCTCCCATTTGGCGCGACGGCGACTCGGGGAAGCCTTTTGGATCAACTCCAGAGGTTGCGTGAGGCCCTTGATGAAATCGAGGTGCGCAGACGAGACTCTGCTTATCGTCTTCGTCGATTGACAATTTCTGAGTAGGCGAGTTTAAATAGGATGGATACACCCGTCTCCCCGTATCGACATTTCTTGTAGGTAACTGCTCTTAGAAGGTTGGGGCGTCGATTGAAGGACTTTCTGCTTGTCACATGAATTCAATTGTGTATGTTATGCACTTGGTCAAACTCTCGTCATTTTGTATATATATCGAATAATGCACCCCAACCCCCGTTCTACATTATTGAATTTCGTACCCATGTTGCGAATCCTTCCGCATCACAGCTTACGCGGCGGACCGTAAACGCGCGTCCGGACTCCGGACAGCCCGAAGCAAACATTTGACCGACTTCAAGCGTTCTTCCCCCTTTTGTTTCCATCCCATCCGACAATACAATGGCATCCGCTGAATCGGAGCAACAGTCACACCAGCAATTAGACAACATGGCCCAAGCTCAACGTATACTGCAGGCCACGAGTGCCCTCATGGATTCCGTGTCAGTCTCATTCTCCCCACACCGGATAAAAGAACTGAACTTTGGGAATTATGATAGGATGTCCCGAAATGGAGAGAAGCGACGGAAAGTCATCATGTCGCTGCCAAGAATTGATGAGAGGGATATACTAGATCCTGGTGCGTTTTGCACCACCCATATTTGGATAACACTAACGCTTTCGGGACGGGCTATGGCTTCGCTCAACCGTATGAAGAGGAAACGTGTCCGATTTGCACGGAAACGTTTCATTCAATCGTGGCGGTTGAAGAGATGGCGGAGGTGATGGAGACTCCTGGGATACCTCCAGAGTCTCTCGGAGTGGTGCGGTTAGGCTGTGGTCATCGATTTTGTCGGAAAGAGTACGTACACCCAACCGTACGTCCGTTGCGTATACTCACCAACCAAAACTCAAAAGCCTGTTGACGTGGGTAGATACCGTACGTCCGTCTCCGACCCATTCACACACACATTTCTAACCTCACACCAGCACGACACCTGCCCACTCTGCCGGATGAGATTCGAAGTCCCGGCCCCAGCAAACATCGCTGAGATGGACGAAGAAATCCACATCCTCGAAGCGCTCATGACCAGACTCAATCGCACCATACGCCTCGCCAACCACATGCGCGAAAACACCCAGACACCCACCACCGAACGCGATGCAACAGTAGCCGATGGATCACGCCTACAGGAGAGGCCTCCTCGACGTGATATGGACATGGCTGTCGAGGATATGGGAGTGGCACTGGAACGGATGGGGGAAGACGGCTCGGGCGACGAGTCCGGTGGCCAGCCGTACGACGAGAGCAGAGATTCATTTGGGATGTATTGGTAGTTTTTAATGTGTGATTCTGCGGTGTTTTATGCAGGACATTCAACAATTGTGTCGGGCTTGTACTCCAAGTCAACAAAGGGCTATTATGGATAACGCAATGGGCCAAAGTTCGATCGTGGGCAAGGGACGAGATACTGGACCACTTTCAAGAGGGGTGTGGCAGGTCGGACCACAACCGTCGCGTTCCGTACCATCGTGCCCGCACCTCGGGACCACATGCGGTCTCTAACAGAATACGCGTGCATCTACTATCTGGCCGTCACAAGTTGCCAGCGATGGCCCGGGCGACATGCTGGCCGATTCAGGTCATGTTCGCTTGTCGTCGAGACCCTTGAAGTAAGGATCGTCCCAGATGTCTAGGTATTCTAAGTGCGAATATCCATCATTACTGCTGGACTGCAGGATTGTCTTCAATATGTCATAGGGATTCTGCCAAAGTTCCAATACAAGGAGTAGAGCGCGTCCCCGTTCGAGTACGTAGGACCATAGTGTCGCGGGTTGAACTGTACCTTTCGGCCTTGAATCCTTAGATGCCGCTGCATGGTCAGGTTAGCGATCGGAGAGGGTGATCTAGAAGACCCTTATATCTTGTATACTGGACTTGGCGGGAGTTGGTGATGATTCTTATACGGTGTTGGTGTGCAGACCCATATGGAATTGGATTGGGACAGAACGATGCCCCCTCATGCTAAGAAAATTGACAGATGGAATGGCGTTGGGCGATAAGACTAGCATGCAGGGTGGCAAAGGCACGTCGAAAATACGAAAATCGAGGAAAGTGGTTTTGGGCGGCGGAATTTAACGGAGATAGGAGCTCGATATATCCGAGCCTTGAATTGGTAGTCATGCTCTCAACCACAGTAGACAACTCCCTCTCTCATACATGAGCTTGGCGAAGGATTTCAGCATTCCAGCACCCCAAATGGAGCTATGGTGCATTCAGGAAGGCGTGCCCAAGGCCTTTGATGTCAAAGTGGT
>WSTW01000348.1:0-20511 GCA_019632305.1 Tulasnella sp. 403 | reverse complement strand
GTCCGCAAAACGTCGTGGTGCGCATTTGATTCTTGCAACATGGCCCAACGTGGGACATACACCGAGATAAAAATGACGTTACCCGTTCGACATGTTGTGTCTGTCCGACCGGCATAGGCGTCGATAACCCAACACATGCGTGTTCCACACCGATCGATCGACCAGCCGCTCACGCCTACCAAAGACGTGTCAATACTCTGGAAACGAGCCGGTGATCTGAAAGAAAACGCGAAAAGAAAACGTGTCGTGGTTTGCTGAACCGAACGGCGTCTCGAGCCGAGCCTCTGCAGTGATCATCGAAACGTCACCCTCGGAGCTCGCAGACTTGGGTCCATCCCTTCCGGCTTCCCTTTGCAGGCCCTCTTGCGACGAACGCTTGTGGTAGTAAATCAATAGGACCATCCGGATATCGCCAGGATGGGGGTTATAGTTCTTGCGTATCATGGCATCGTCGAATCGGCCTTGGGACGGATGGGGCCCGTTCCTACCGGACGAGGCGAGTTGCTCCCACCGGCATTGGGTGTCGCCCTTGTCCATTTCCCGTAGATAGAATGATCAACTGCCCGTCTTGGGGAGGGTGAGGATGGTGCAAACTCAGAGGAGGGATGCCATGGGTCAGGCGTAGTTTTTCGAGGTGACGATATGCCTCGGAGTTGGACTCGGACAGATCGAAACCAGACAACTCTCAAAGTAACAAAGTACGGCCGTGATCCGTCCCTTGTATGGGTTGTAGTGCCGTAAATAGGTCATCATAGAAGTGACCTGACGTGGCGTTGGGCGTTGGGACGGATGAACGCTTCGGGACGTCATTCAGGTGCGGTGTCGGCGTCAAAAAGCCTTGCCTCCTCGATGAAAGTGAAAATCGTCCGGTACGTCTAAGGGAGAACTCTTGCTCGTTGGAATGGTGACTCGGTGGGTCTTTGACTCGAAGGGTCGTGACATAGGGGGACACCGTCGGGTGATCGTAATGGACGATCGTGTGGTGAGTTCAGAAAATTGGGTTTAGAGTGCGTCGGGTTGGAATCGGACGATGCAGACGGTGGTCATGATTATGATGCGAAGGTTGTGCCGATAACTCCGTCGTCTGTCTCCGCGGGTGGTTCCTCCAGCCCACCGCAGATATGGAAATAACCGACTCAGACTTCACCATCATCAAGTAGAAGACGTTTCATGAGCTGCGGGGAGCGGCAAAGTTTATATTCCAATCTCTCCCACCTGCTCGTCGCATTAGAGATGCTCGATTGTATCCCGCCAACTCCTCTAACTCCTCTTCCTTTCTTGTAGGTGAGACCATCAAAACGTCCAACCCATACGAGACCTGGCCTTGCTCGCCCGTAGATTTCGACGTTCAAACGACCTCTGCGACCATACGATCGATCGCCGCGGTATCACATTCCCGCACTTAACGGTGAATATCAATCGCGACTGTACAATACTCCGCACACTCGCACTTCGGCCATACGACAGACGCTTATATATCTTCATGCTTATCGACTTCCCCTCTTCTTCCTTGTGCTAAGCCCTAATCGATCCCCTTCTATTGCAAACGCGCTGGAACCATGAACGACGAAACCCACCGATATGTCTCCCCTTGCGACGACTAATGTGTCTTGGAACTGGACTCGGATCGGTCAGACCATGTTTCGATAAACGAGTGAAGTGCATCTCTGCACGATCAAAACCGAAGTTGTCTAGCGAGTAAGTGAGGTTCTTTGCCTTAAGTCGTTCACACTGACGATTTCATCCCTTCCTTACAACCTATCGCAAAAGACACGCGTGGGCATTTCAAACACATGTATCAAGTCCCTCTTGGCTGAGGACTAAGAACCCTGGAGCCCACCTACTTATAAGGTTGACGGGACGAGTAGAACACCCTCTGGACGCTCTGACCGACATCAACGCAAAGGAGATGAAAAAACTCGAATACGAACAAGCAACCTATATAGCATACTCGTCAACGAGATGATCTTGAACCCGTCGTCAGCCACTGACAGACCGTGAGTCGACTGAACTACATGTCCTCTCCGTCTTCCACCAGGGACGCGCCCAACAAGCACGACCCTCTTTCCCGTTGGTGCTGCCATTGCGATCACCCCACTTTCCGATATCCCTTGTATCCTCGATGGACGTTGTGGCACTTTGGGGGAAGGTGTTTCGACGCCCTGATGCGTGCCTTGCACAAGTTATCAACAAATAGGTGCATGGCAGTCTTGCAAGAGTCGGGACATGAACGCTAAACCGGACCTCTGACACACGGGCGATCCATCAAAATCTAGCTTGTCACCACCATGTGCCGCGGGCAAAGCCTCGCTGGACGACCTCGAACACCTGTGCGGATTGATGCACGAAACGGAAGGCAGACGAACATTGCCCTAGGGACGTTATAACGAAACCGAAACCCGTGGTCCCCACTCTGGGTTTGACGCATGAGGTGACGACGGTTGTCTTGCTGCTGCCATACTTCTTCCCCACTCCTCCCTGCTCCCATTCTCCACCGACTTGATCCCCGACGCCACTGGAAGCGCACAAAGGAGAGGAAGCGATGCATGTCCCTTTATTTGGGTCGTTTCTCAAGTGGATTCATTTTGAGGGAGAGGCGGCACGGACGGTGTCGGGTGATATGACGATTCCTATGAATTCGCAGGGGATATCGAGTGGAGAACGAGGATTGCATCCAGTTTGGATTGGGTGCGCAGGCCAAGGCGGGACCGCCGTGAGTGAATATTTAACTTGGGTAGGATTGACATTTTGTACTTTACCCCCCACGCCGACGTAGTCTTCTCACACTCTCTCGGTTTCCGCCTTCTTCATAGTGCATTTGACTCGACTTGCTCCTCTAGAACATCCTACGCCTGTTTGTGCCTTGAGCCATTCTGCTTACCCTTGCCCGTCGCGCCAAATGCACTCCTCGTTGTCTCCTCGGCCGACCAAGGTACCGCCTTCATCTCCATAGCCAACGAAATATAATTCCGGTATTTGAATCTCCAAAGTTCGTCGTCGAGAAGGGTGTTATCGAAGGATTCGTGGGCGCGTTCGAGAGCGTTCATAAAGGTCGCGTCCCCTTCAGCAGAAGCTGCAGGGACCTACGTGATATGCGATGGGAGATTTGCAGATATGGATATCCCCCACCCAGCCTACGTTGGCTGACGCGCTGAAAACGCGGGGGTGAAGGCTAGAAGAGTGTTCGAGGTATATATGTGCGCTTCCATTGGTGGCGCTACTTCACTCACCGTCCCTATATTGTAGATTTGCGGCTGAGAAGGCAGATTGTAGAATGCATATCAAGAGAATTTCTGTTCTAGTGAAGGTTTTGGAGAATTTGGACTAGTTCGACGACCGATTGACGGGTATGCGACAATATACCATCTCTGATACAACCTAAGCACAGGTACAAGCACCCTTTTTGTATGTCATCTTGGATGTGGGATATATAGGAATGGAAATACCATAAAGGGCGATGAAAACAAAATGTGGGGACTACATGCATATTCACCGATACTTAGCTCAAAAACCAGAGTAATCACGGTAACCAACAATGATGAGTCACGACCGACCGATGTACTCGGGAACGAAGCTACTCCCATCCCTCCCCCTCCTCGTCGCTATCGCTGAACTCCGCATCTTCTTCTGCCAAACAATTCTCGTCGTATGGGTCCCCGCTTTCACGATACTCGTTCGCCTCGTGGTCCCCAGCAAAATCCCACACGTACAAGTGACAGTCCTCGGTATTTTCATCAACAGTAGTGGCGACGCAAAAGCGACGGTCTGAGGCAACGCCATTCGTGTATCCGCCCGTAACCATGCGGCGTATAAGCGACCCATCACGGGCATTCCAAATTTTCAATCCTCGTTTGCAGTTTTGGATAACCTTGTCATCGTCGTGGCAAAAGGGCACATCATCCCACTCTTCCTCCTCGTCACTCTCTGGACCCTCGTCGCTGTGGCGGAATACACGAGCCGGGAGGTCGAAATCTGCGAGGTCCCAAGACTGGAGGTTTCCATTGTGCAAGGCCGAAACGAGGGTATTGGTGGACAAGGAGAGCCTCGGCAGGTAGGGTGCGCGGTGCTCGAAAACACCGAGGGCGGACCCATTCTCCAGTGACCAAATGCGGATATCATCCCGTGATGCGGAGATTACCCTGTTTCGCACGTGGTCCAACGCGACAGAATGCACTGAGGGACAGAATGTTCAGAAATTGACCCCTATCAAAGGATTACCTTTACTTACCCAAGCTCGAATGTCCGATAAGAGTGTGTTTGCACTCGCCCGTCACCAAATCCCAAATCCGGACAGTCTCATCCCAGCTTCCCGACGCGACGATTCTCCCGTGAACCGCGATGGCGCTAACCCAACTTGTGTGCCCCTCGAGCGTTTGTACATAATACGGGTTATTCAACACATTTTCGTTCTTGTCCGCACCATGATATTCGGGGCTGTTGGCACCCGGGACACGCCATACCATGAGCGTGCCATACTCATCCCCTGATACCAACATATGGTGTTTTGGCCACTTCTCCTTCACCCCCGGTCGGCCATCCACCCCCACCCACACAGGTCTTGTAACAGCAACACACCGTACAGCATCACGATGGCCCGTAAACGTGTGGGTGTTCCTTTGCGTCTGCAAGTCCCATATGCGAACAGTGCCATCCTCAGACCCACTGACGAGTAGGTCATGGTAGTTCGGGATTTCAGAGCGATGCCTACCAGCGTGGTTGTTTATCGGAGGTGCTGGGGTTCTCCGCCTTCGCGAGCAGACATCGATTGCCCATACATGGTGCATGTGAGCTTTGAGGAGTTGGACATTTTCTGGGTCAAAGGAGGAACGTAACGATATTGTGTTATCGTCGACTAAAGTGATTATACGACCCCGAACGAGACGAAATAGATTCCTGTCGTATATAGAGAGTTTGGGCAAATGCACTCGAATTTCTTTCGGGTTGTTGCGAGTCCAGCGACTCCACGTGGTGAACCGTAACTTGAAGAGAGACTTGTAAGGATGGTGTAGAATTGGATTGGTACTGGAACTCGGGCGTTTGATCCGCAACTTGAAACAACGACGGACCCACACTGCTTCTGGCACACCACCACGCCAGAGGCCAGCCTCCCTGAGCTTAGTCGCCCATACTGCCGGGTCTGTACTGATGCGGAAATTCCATAGTCGGCATACCCGACTGCCCGTGACAAGCTCTTGGAGTGAGAACAGGCAAAATATGATAGAGAGGATATCCGGAGGGAGTCGGCGGAATGGATCCTGTGGTGAAGTAACAGGTGTAGGATACTGGGATGCCGTCGAGAATGGGAGTATTGAATCGTTTGTGTTCGGAGGTACGGAGATCGGTCGACAGTCAAGGAGCCACGTCACTTTTGGCATGAGAGGTCGTTTATCTGGATCTTTGTGCCAACATGCAGCAGCGGTATCCCAAATCCACTCATAGGAGACGCCCTCGGAGGACGCGACTGGTTCCCTTTGTGGACGTTCGTCGTTCATCACCGCTCTCATTACTGTGAAGTCTCCTGTGTATTCCCGGAAGGGGACATCCCCGCTGAGAATCTGACGAGAAGTATAAGGACAGATAGGAATTGTTATGAACGGAAACAGTTACCTCGACGATCGTCATTGCAAACGCATATATGTCTGTCTTGTAAGACTTTGGTTCGTCATCCCACAGTTCCGGAGCTTGCCATCGGAGAGTCCCGACCCCTTTCATCGTCGTTGACGTATTCGCATCCTCCATCCGGGCGAGGCCAAAGTCGCATAGCAAAGCGTGTTCTTCATCCGAAATCAGAATGTCAGTGCCCTTCACATCCCTGTGTATGACCTTCCGGGAGTGAAGATGCTTGAGTGCAGCAGCGATTTCGCGAATCTGTCGAAGCGGAATGGGTCAATCTGTATGAACACACACGGCCGTTACACGCTTACAAGTCGTACTCGATCTGCCCTTTCAGGGTGGTTTCGAAGAAAGGTCGTGATTGTGCTGTTGCGCATATAGGGAGACACGAGGTAGATGGAGTCGTCGATCTTGCAAACGCCGAGAAAGCGCAAGACGTTCGGGTGCTGGATGGCTCTCCAGGTGTTCGCCTCTCGGAGAAACCGCTATGGTCAGTGAGTATCATGTCTATCGCTCTTAATAGCGGGTTGACATACTCTTACGACGTCCGATTCTTGACTCCGTGGCGAAATCCGCGGACGCTTCAGTGCAACTACTCCTTCCGCGGGATGAAATGCTGTAAATAGGTCACAGAATTTGCCCTGGAGGCTCGCCGGGTGAGCGCTAATGTCGGTTATTTGGGCGGCAAGTTCAGCGACAAAAAGATCCTCGTTCGCAAAGTGGGTGTTGAAATCGTCATGGCCCAAAGGTGGATCCTCACTAAAGGAGGGACCCTGCTCAGCAGAGTGGTGAGTGGTGCGTCATGAAAGCGCCGCAGCGGCGGGATATTGAGCTCACCACGTCTTCGTCCGGTGACATAGGAGGGGCCGCCATGTGATGGTGATGGATACTCATATGGATGAATAATGCAGAGGTTGGGTCAGACGGGAAGCCGATGCAAGTGCTGTGCAGATTGTGGTCGTGATTGCAATGAGTGCAATTGTGCCGATAACTCCGTCATCGGTCGAAGCGAGTGCAAAGGGAGGTTTCTCCGAGACCCACCACACTAGTATGATAATCTGATCATAGTATCTGCATGCGATGTACAATACTGGAATACCTGTTTGGCGGGTGACGGGGAGTTCGGTAACTTTGGTTCAACCCCAAAGTGCTGCGTCATGTATTGCTGTAATATGGAATCGAATCGACAAGTAACCACACTAAGCCACCTAGCGACGTCGATCCTTTCTTTTCGTCACATCGTCTATGTCTTCCCCACCACGCTTCACACCACGTCGGTTCTGAGCAGATATACCCATGCAATTTCCTTTATAAGGCGAAGGTGAAGGGGCAGGGCTGGTCCCACCACCGTCCTCCTCTTCACTATCGCCGGGTTCCATATCGTCTTCTGCCAGACACGACTCTCTGCTGTCCGCTTCATCATGCCCTACCACCCCAGTATTCCCACCAAAGTCCCAAACTTGTAAGGAGCCGTTATCTTCATCGTTTGTGCCAGCGACGACGCAAAACCGGCGATCATATGCGACTCGCCAAATGTTTTTGACGCCCGTCGGTAGCGTCCGCATGAGCTTTCCATCGCCCGTGCCCCATATCTCCAGTTCGCGATCCCGGACGGAGACAATCTTCTCTTTGTCGCCACAAAACTGCCGGATGTATTCAACATGTGTGTTAGGAATCGCCCGGATTTGTGAACCATCATCACCCGTGCGTCGTTCAGTGATCGAATCCGAGTCGAAGGGTTTGGAAAACAGATGGGTATCGGCGGAGAAGGGCATAGGATTGTCCATGACGCCCAGGGCGGATCCATCTTGTAGCGACCACCCCCGGACAACATTCATTGCGGAGGCAGCAAATACTCTGTTGCCTATAGAGTCCAGTGCAACTACAGAAACTAGGCAACGGAGAGGTCAAATAGTTTGTCTACCCGGTCCGGCGTCGCGACATACCATAGGTTGAATGCCCCACAAGGGTATACTTGCACTCGCCCGTTATTAGATCCCAAATCCTGACGGTATTGTCGTGACTTCCTGACGCTATGACGTTGCCAAGGACGGCTACAGCCTCCACCCCACCATGATGTCCTTTGAGCGTTTGGATGTAATAGGGGTTGTCCAACGCAGTTTCTACATCGTGGTTCATGCTGTGATACTCGGTGCTGGTAGGCCCTGGCAGACGCCATATGATAAGCGTCCGATCCCAACTTCCCGACACGAACATGCGGTGCTTTGGCCACCTCTGCAGGGCAGAATCACTGCAAATCCCCTTGCCCACAGGCCTTGCGATGGCAACGCATCTCACCCAGCTCTGATGACCCGCGAAGGTGTGCGAGTGCTTGCATGTCTGGAGATCCCATATACGAAGGCTGCCATCAAGGTATCCGGTGACAAGAGTGTCGTCGTAGTGGGCGGCAGGGCGGTGTTCATCACAGTGGTTGCTGGTCGGAATTCTTGTCCGCCACGAGGAGACGGCGATCGTCGAGATAGTGCCGTTCTTGTGTTCATTGAGGACTTGGGCCTTCCCAAGGTCAAGGGGAGAGTATAACCGTATTTGGCTGTTGTGGTAGGATAGGACGATAATGTGGCGCGGGGTGAGTAGAAGTCGACTGGGAACGAATGGATGTTGTTCTACAGGCACTTGCATATATTTTGGTTCGAGATTGTGGGCAGCAAGGCGTTCTTTGAAAAGCGCCTTGTAAGGGTGGGCTGGAGCCTGGTTGGGTTTGCAGCCCTGGCATTTAGCCCGCAAGGAAGAATAACGGGCCGCCCAAGCCGCCTCTGAAGGACCGCCGTGCCACAATCCAGCTTCTCTCAGCCGAACCACCCACACTTCCGGATCTGTATTGATCCGTAAGTTCCACGACTTGCATACGTGACTGGCTACGACGAGCTCTTGGAGCGACAGCTGGCAAAATATAATAGAGAGCGTGATTGGTGGGAGGTGGTGGAGGGAGAGTGGCCCATGGTCGAGCAGCCGTTTCACTTCCGACATGAGAGGTCGGCTACGGGGATCCTTGTGCCAGCATAGGGCAGCAATGCGCCAAACCCATTTGTAAGAGACGCCTTCTGAAGAGGTGGTGGGTTTGCAATCCGGTCGTTCATTCCACTCGAGTACGGCCTTCATAACTGCAGGGTTCTTTTTATACTGTCGGAAAGGTACGTCCCCCGTAAGGATCTAGGAGAAAAGTAAGGATGCGACAATCGCCGAGAGGATATACTTAAATACCTCGGTAATCGTCATCGCAAGAGCGTATGCATCGGTCTTGTAGGATTTGGGGTGATCCTCCCAGAGTTCGGGCGCTTGCCATCGGAGCGTCCCTGCACGTTTCATTGTTACCGACGTATTTGTGTGCTCCATACGAGAGAGGCCAAAGTCGCATAGCCGAGCGTGTTCATCATCCGAAACGAGAATGTTGGCACCTTTCAGATCGCCGTGAATAATGCTTTGAGCGTGTAGGTACTCGAGCGCAGAACCGATTCCGCGAATCTACAGCAAAGAGTGAGTCGTACTTCAAAAATATAATGGACCGTCACGAACCAGTGCGATTCGATCTACCCGGCGGGGGTGTTTCTTAACGAAATCCATCACAGTGCCATTCCCCATATAGGGAGATACGAGGTGGATGAATCCGTCGATCTTGCAAGCGCCAAGAAAACGCAAGATGTTTGGATGGTCAAGACCTCCCCAGGTCCTGGCCTCCCGAAGGAACCCCTGGGTCAGTGGGTACGATGCTCATCATTCCATAATGGCCAGACTACTCACCTTTACCGCTGTTGAATTGTAGTCTTCCCGCGAGATGCGCGGGCGCTTGAGAACAACCATTCCTTCTATTGGGTGCATTCCCATGAACAAATCGCAGAAATGACCTTCACCACTGGACGGATGGATGCGGACCGACGTGATAGTTGTAGCAAGCTCGTGATCAAGAACATCCAGGTCCTCTGAGAGATTAGACCTCATATCCGTTGGACCAGGGTTGTACTAGAAAGGCGAGCCGTGGTCGACGAAGTGGTCAGTCGAAGAGTAACGGCGAAAAAGTCCAACCGAGCTCACCGCGCTCTGGTTATGCAGTTCGGTAACAGCACCCATCGATAGGAGAGTGCTAATTGATAACTAGTGATGAGTTCCTGAGGTTTAATATCGGCGGGACTGCAGTAGGGAACTGACGATGGAGGTGAACGCGAGGCTAATGGCGATGAGTGTGGTTCAACCCGTTAAATCCGTGGCTTCCCGTTGGACGGTTGCCCTCGGACGGCCTGTATCGAATTTGGTATCGAGCCAGGCTGTCTTAATAACTTTTCTGCTTTCCAAATATGGGGTCAAGCAGGCAGGAAGAGCGAACACAGATCAAACGCCCATGCTCACTATCGCGTCGTAGGACCAATTATGACACGGCTACATTGGCCAGATATACTTACTAGTATCAACACCAAGAGAGCTTCTGTCTCTTGGGGCCCAAGCTTTACCCCAGTCACCGGGTTGAGCAGGCCCATTGCGAAGGGTTGACCTATGCATGGATGAACGGCCAAGGCGGATGAGGGTTGTCTTTGTATTGGTTATAGTCGATAAGGAGTGTAGCGCTGTCCGTTCGATCTAAGGGAAATAGGGAGAGGAAAGATATCGAGAGGTGTGCTGTAACGTTCGAGGTGTTTGTGTTCGAGTTCATCGACTGGCAGAATCACGTACACTTTGTTCAAACGTCGACTGTTCTGCATCAGGTTAGGTTCCACACTTCGATGCCAACGGCCCGACTTACCTATCTCTATATTCGTCCGCACCTCGGTGGTCCCAAATTTGGTATCTCACAGGGAGCGCCACACGAGTCTTCCAACCCAACTGCCGCGGAGCAGCCTGCCAGCTTGTGCGCTATCGCCATGTCGATGTTCTGGCGCAACTTATATTATACACCAGCCCTGTATGCAAGCCAGTAATATATATCCTGTGGCGATGTAGCCCATAAGGACCTCTCGAAGAATTACAAATCGTCTGCATCTCTCATACCCCTGAGCTGTTGGCCACTCCGAAATCAGACCGCAGATCTTCGACGAGCGGTTTTCGCTCTGACAAAGCTTTGTTTTGCTGGCCGGCGAGGATTTGCAGACGAATGACTCGGAGGAGCAGGATGCCTATCCAGGCATTTGATCTCTCGAACGCGACTACTCGCCAGGCCCTCCCCCTTCAAGTTCATCGCTCTCGCCAAACTCGCCATCTTCCTCGCTTGGGCGATTCTCGTCATACGGGTCGGCACCGTCGTCATATCCCTCTTCATCATTCTCACTCCCCTCACGCTTCTCAGCAAAATCCCACATGTGCAAGTGACATCTCCGGCTACATTGATCATAAACCACAGCGACGCAAAACCGACGGTCTGAAGCCATGTCTTCAATGTATCCGTCCGTATCCGCCTATCATATAAGCGCTCCGTGACGTGTATTCCAGATCCTGAATTCCTGTTCGCAGGCGTGTATAATCTTGTCATCATTGTGGCGACTCCTTCAGCTTAGTCGCCCAGACTTCCGGGTCTGTATTGATAAAGCAATTGCACATCCTGCATACATGACTAGCAGCAACTAGGACTTGGAGTGACAACCGGCAGAGTATGTTGGAAAGCACAGCCGGCCCTAGTCGGCGGAATGGGTCTTGAGGTGAAAAACAGGCTGCTGGACATTGGGATAGCGTAAGGAATGAGGGGAGATTTGCGATTTGCACCAGTGGCGATCAAACGTCGTATGCATCCACCTTTGACCGGAGATTTCGGATTGGCCCAGCATTTCGGGTCGAAGTCGTTGGGTGTGTGGGTTCGTCCGTAGGAGTGTTTCTTGGGCGTACATTGAAAGGTATCGCTGGAGAACAAAAGCGGACAAAATGAGCCGATCTGCTGTGTTTGTCAACTTGGAAAGACGAGAGATCCGGTAGGACCTCAACGATGGCACTCGGGGAAGAGAGTGTCCGTCACGATAAACGCCAATGGCCATCATGGAAGGGTAGAATGCGAGGCGATGGGAAGGTACCAATCTCTGTAGGTGCGATAAGTGGTTACCGCCCGGGGAGTTGGCCGAGCAAGCGGCGATCCGCTGGTGAAGGCGGCCTTGAACGGCGGTCGGATAGGCACTTAGGGAAGTTGTTTGGGTAGCGAGGTCGCCAACCAAACCATCACCGTCGCCGAAAGAGGTACAGTTCGTATTATTTCTGTGCGGACCGTTAATGGTATGCGATTCCTGCTCTGTAGGGTGGTAAATCGGTGAGTTGAGGGTCATGGGCCATGGCTCGTCGTGTTGTGCTCACCGCGTCTCCGTCAGAAAATACAATCCTCTGCTCAGTTTGATGGACGGTCGTGTGCGGCTTTCAGAGGCTCTGATTCAGTAGTGGTTCCGATTGAAAGATGGTGCAGACGATGGTCACGATTGCAATGCGGGCAGTTAAACCGATAACTCCGTAGTCAGCCCAGCATGAACCTGATGACCTTGATACCTTCGGATACGTGCTCTCACCCAACTTTGAAACGGCTATGAAGTGAGTACTGGGGGACTTGAGTAATGTAGGGGAGGACATTGATGTGGACAGTGCGGATGTATTCCAACGTCCAATACGAGTATATGCCACGGTGATCGACGGCGAGCGAAGTATACATTCCGAAGATCCCCCTCCCTCACTGACCGACATTAGCATCCGGCCGCTGAGGAAATACACAGTCGTCAAGATTATACCGCCCTGCACGATATCAGGATAAAACCGTCGGAAGGATAAAGGTTGACGTACAGGTCAATATTTGGTTACCGTGCCTGAGGTTTAGAGTGCGTCGGGTTGGAATCGGACGATGCAGACGGTGGTCGTGATTGTGATGCGAAGGTTGTGCCGATAACTCCATTGTCTGTCTCCGCGGGTGGTTCCTCCAGCCCACTGCAGGTATGGAAATAACCGATTCGAATTTCAAACAAATAGAAGACGTTTCAAGCCGCGGGGAGCAGCAAATGGATTCCGATTTCTCCTACTTATTCGTCGCATTCTAGACGCTCGATCATATCCCGCCAACTCACCCTCCGTTTCTCATTGGTGGGTGAGACCATCAAAACGTCCAACCCACACGAGACTTGGCCTTGCTCACCCGTAGATTTCGATGTTCAAACGATGTACGCACGCGACCATACGATCGATCGCCGCGGTATCACATTCCCACACGCCA
The DNA here is from genome assembly GCA_019632305.1 of Tulasnella sp. 403. Taxonomy (NCBI): domain Eukaryota; kingdom Fungi; phylum Basidiomycota; class Agaricomycetes; order Cantharellales; family Tulasnellaceae; genus Tulasnella; species Tulasnella sp. 403. The sequence continues at coordinate 7,718 of WSTW01000348.1, read as the reverse complement.
CGGTGAATATCAATCGCGACTGCAAACTCCGCACACTCGCACTTCGGCCATACAACGGACGCTTATCTTCATACTTTTCGACATTTCCTCTTCTTCCTTGTGCTAAGCCCAGATAATCGATCCTCTTCTACTATTGCAAACTCGCTGGAAGCGTGGACGACGAAACCCACCGATATGTCCCCCCTTGCGATGAATGTGTCTTGGAACTGGACTCGGATCGGTCAAACCATGTTTCGATAAGCGGGTAGAGTGCATCTCTGCACGATCAAAACCGAAGTTGTCTAGCGAGTAAGTGAGGTTCTTTGCCCTAGGTCGTTCACACTGACGATTTTGTCCCTTCCTTACAACCTATCGCAAAAGACACGCGTGGGCATCTTCAAACACATGTATCGAGTTCCCTTGGCTGAAGACTAAGAACCCTGGAGTCCACCTACCTATAAGGTTGACGGGACGAGGAAAACACCTTCTGGACGCTCTCACCGACATCAACGCAAAGGAGATGAGAAACTCGAATACGAACAAGCAGCCTATATAGCATACTCGCCAACAATGTGATCTTGAACCCATGGTCAGCCGAAGCTGACTGAACTGCATGCTCTCTCCGCTGGGGATGCACTCAGTATGTACGACCTTCTTTCCCGTTGGTGCTGCCAGTGCGATCACCCTGCGTTCCGGTATCCATTGTATCCTCGATGGACGTTGTGGGGAAGGTGTTTCGACGCCAGACATTTATTGACAGATAGGTGTGTGGCAGTCTTGCAAGAGTCGGGACATGAACACTAAACCAGACCTGACACACAGACGATCTAGCTTGTCACCACCATGTGCTGTGGGCAACACCTCACTGGGCGACCTCGAACGGGGTACCTGTACAAATTAGTACACGAAAACGGATGGCAGACGGACATTGCCTAAGGGACGTTACAACGAAACCGAAGCCCGTCGTCCCCACTCTGGGTTCGACACACGAGGTGACGGTTGTCTTGCTGCTGTCATACCTCTTCCCCACTCCTCCCTGCTCCCATTCCCCACCGACTTGATTCCCGACGCCACTGGAAGCGCACAAAGGGGAGGAGGCGACGCATGGGCCGTTTCTCAAGTGGATTCATCTTGAGGGAAAGGCATCACAGACGGTGTCGGGTGATACGACGATTCTTATAGATTTGCGGGGGATATCGAGTGGAGGACGAGGATTGCATCCAGTTTGGATTGGGTGGGCAGGCCAAGGCGGGACGGCCGTGAGTGAATATTTAACTTGGGTTGAATTGACATGTCCAATTTACCCCCCACGCCGACGTAGTCTTCTCGCACACACTCTCGGTTTCTGCTTCTTCAAAGTACATATTGACTCGACTTCCTCCTCTAGGCCGTTCTGCGCCTGTTTGTGTCTCGAGCCATTCTGCTTACCCCTGCCCATCGTGCCAAAAGCACTCCTCGTTGACTTCTCGGCCGATCAAGGTACCGCCTTCATCTCCATAGCCAACGAAATCTAATTCCGGTATTTGAATCTCCAAATTTTGTCGTCGAGAAGGGTGTTATCGAAGGATTCGTGAGCGCGTTTGAGAGCGTTCATAAAGGTCGCGTCCCCTTCAGCAGAAGCTGCAGGGACCTACGTGACATGCGATGGGAGATTTGCAGATACGTATATCCCTTACCCAGCCGACGTTGGCTGACGCGCTGAAAACCCAGGGGTGAAGGCTAGAAGAGTGTTCGAGGTATATATGTGCGCTTCCATTGGTGGCGGTACTTCACTCACCGTCCCTATATTGTAGATTTGCGGCTGAGAAGGCAGATCGTAGAATGCATATCAAGAGAATTGCTGTCCCGGCGAAGGTTTTGGAGAATTTGGGCTAGACCAACGACTGATTGACGGGTCTTTGATACAACTTATGCACGGATACAAAGACCATTTCTGTATATAATCATGGATGCGAGATCTATAGAAATAGAAATACCATAAAGGACGACGAAACTAAAACGTGAGGACTACATGTATATTCACTGGTACCTAGCTCAGACACCAGAGTAATTACGGTAACCGACAATGACGGGTCGTGACCGACCGATGTACTCGGGAACGGAATTACTCCCAATCTTCTCCCTCCTCGTCGCTATCGCTAAACTCTGCATCTTCCTCTGCCAAACAATTCTCGTCGTATGGATCCCCGTATTCACGGTACTCGTGCGCCTCACAATCCCCAGCAAAATCCCACACGTGCAAGTAATGCTCCGCGGTATCTTCACCAACAGTAGCGGCGACGCAAAGGCGACGGTCTGAGGCAACGCCATATGTGTATCCGCCCGTAACCATCCGGCGTATAAGCGTTCCATCACGGGCATTCCAAATTTTCAATCCTCGTTCGCACTCTTGGATAATCTTGTCATCGTCGTGGCAAAAGAGCCAATAATCCCAGTCCGACTCGTCGTCACTCTCTGGATCCTCGTCGCTGTGGCGGAATACACGAGCCGGGAGGTCGAGATGTGCGAGGTCCCAAGAGTGGAGGTCTCCATTACGCAAGGCCGAAACGAGGGTGCTGGTGGACAAGGAGAGCCTCGCCGGGCAGGGTGTGCGGTGCTCTAAAACACCGAGGGCGGACCCATTCTCCAGTGACCAAATGCGGATATCAACCGATGATGCGGAGATAACCCTCTTTCGCACGTAGTCCAACGCGACAGAATCCGCTGAGGGACAGAATGTTCAGGAATGGTCCCCTATCAAAGGATTACCTTTACTTACCGATGTCCCTATGTCCGATAAGAGTGTGTTTGCACTCGCCCGTCACCAAATCCCAAATCCGGACTGTCTCATCCTCGCTTCCTGATACGATGATTCTGCCGTGAACCGCGATGGCGGTAACCCTATATGTGTGCCCCTCGAGCGTTTGTACGTAATACGGGTTATTCAACACATTTTCGTCCTTGTCCGCACCATGATACTTGGGGCTGTTGGCACCCGGGATACGCCACATCATGAGCCTGCCATCCCCACCCCCCGATACCAACATGTGGTGTTTTGGCCACTTCTCCTTCACCCCCGGTCGGCCATCCACCTCCACCCACACAGGTCTTGCAACCGCAACACACCATACATCACCCTCATGGCCCGTAAACGTGTGGGTGTTCCTTTGCGTCTGCAAGTCCCATATGCGAACAGTGTCATCCCAAGACCCACTGACGAGTAGATCATGATAGTACGGGATTTCAGGGTGATGGCCATCAGGATGGTTGTTTATCGGCGGTGCTGGGGTTCTCCGCCTTCGCGAGCAGACATCGATTGCCCGTACACAGTCATTGTGACCTTCGAGGAGTTGGACATTTTCTGGGTCAAAAGAGGAGTGTAATGATATTGTGTTATTGTCGAACAAGGTGATTATACGACCTCGAAAGAGACGAAGTAGATTCTCGGGGTTGACAGAGCGTTTTGGCAAATGCACTCGGGTTTCCTTCGGGTTGTTGGATGTCCAGCGGCGCCATGTGGTGAACCGTAACTTGAAAAGAGTCTTGTAAGGATGGTGTAGAATCTGATTGGCACTGGAACTTGGACGTTTGGCCCGCAACTTGAAACAACAGCGGACCCAAGCTGCTTCTGGTACACCACCACGCCACAGGCCAGCCTCCCTAAGCTTAGTCGCCCATACCGATGGGTCTGTACTGATGCGGAAATTCCATAGTCGGCATACCCGACTACATGTGGCGAGCTCTTGAAATGAGAACAGGCAGAATATGATAGAAAGGATATCCGGAGGGAGTCGGCGGAATGGATCCCGTGGAGAAATAACGGGTGTAGGATACTGGGATGCCGTCGAGAATAGGGGTATTGCGAGGTTTGTGTACGGAACCATTGGATGAGCGGAGGGTAGTCGAGAGTCGAGCAACCATGTCACTCTTGCCATGAGAGGTCGCCCTTCGGGATCCTTGTCCCAACACATGGTAGCGATATCCCAAAGCCATTCGTAAGAGACGCCATTCGGGGAGGCGGTAGGATCCCTGAGGGGCCGTTCATCGTCATCGATCACCGCCCTCATCACCGCAAAGTCCATGGTGTATTTCCGGAACGGGACATCCCCACTGAGAATCTGGATGGGCGTAAGGACGGGTGAGGGGTGCTAGTACGAATGGAAACTGTCACCTCGGCAATCGTCATCGCAAACGCATATACATCCGTCCTGAAAGACTTTGGAGCATCGTCCCACAGCTCCGGCGCTTGCCATCGGAGGGTCCCTACACCTTTCATTGCCGTCGATGTGTTTGTATCCTGCATCCGGGCAAGGCCAAAGTCGCACAGCAGCGCGTGCTCCTCATCCGAAATCAAAATGTTGGTGCCTTTCAGGTCCCCATGTATGACGCTTCGGGAGTGTAGATATTCGAGTGCAGCAGCGATTTCCCGAATCTATCGAGGCTGGATGATTAACCTGTGAGCGTACGAAAGGCGGATACGTACAAGTCGAATTCGATCCGCCCTTTCGGGATGGTTTCGGATGAAGTTCATGATTGTACCGTTGCTCATGTAGGGAGACACAAGATAGATTGAACCGTCGATCTTGCACGCGCCAAGGAAACGCAAGACGTTCGGGTGTTTCATCGCTCTCCAGGTGCTCGCCTCCCGGAGGAATCGCTTGCGGATAGTGAACACGACGCTCGTCACTTCTGATGCGGGAGTAACTTACCCTTACAACCGCTGACCTTTGACTGCGTTGCGAGATGCGCGGACGTTTGAGCGCAACCGTTCCTTCTGTGGAGTGCAGTGCCGTGAATAGATCACAGAAGTGGCCTTGTACATTGGAGGGATGGGCGCTTAGGGATGTTATTTGGGTGGCGAGGTCGGCAACGAAGACATCTGCGTCCTCGGGAAGGTTGGAGGTCATATCGTCGACGTTGATAAAGCGGGATCGCTGCTCGACAGGACCGAAAGTGGGTGGTTCACAGAAGGTTCACGGCGAGTGGTATTGGACTCACCGGATTTCCGTTGGGTAGCATAGTGGGAGATGATTTAGAATCGTTGGGATGTATATTCGTGTTGGCTATGGAGGGACTGTAGGGTGTGGTGGAAGACGGTGCACACGTTGGTTGTGGTTGCAATGTGCGGTTGTACCGATAAGTCCGTCGTCAGCCCTGCGAGGGTTGTGCCGTCGTAGGAGCCGTGAAGTTCTGATCGAAATCCCGTCTACGAGATTGGGAAATATCAGATTCGCCAAAGTACAATACCCGTCACTTGCCACCTTTGGCCTTTTATCGTCCGGCGGCTTGCCCCCTTGTCTCCTTCGTTGGGAGCGACGTTGTCATCATCCAGCAGCCGAGTTGAATGCATCGAACATGAGCGTGATCATATGAATCATCTCCGTGCTCTCGGTTATTGACGAATTCAAATCAAGACCACGCCGTTCCCTCCCTGCGCAATAAGCTTAACTTCCGACTAGTCGACAACAGCTACGGGCACATGGTCCACTTGGCGCATCTGTATCGCCCAGCCATTGTCTCGCCTCCCATCTAGTCCCATCAACGGTACTACCCATTTCGTCAAGGCAATAAACCCGTTCTCACACATCGCGATATGAATTGAATCCCGAGGATGGTCGCTGCAAATAGTTCACCGATATGCAGTCTTGGTGTCATGAGTTGAAGTGAAATGTGCGGTGCTCCCCCTGCCACAGGCTATAATTGCCTCGTTTATGCTGCAATCGAACCTCTTGGGCCAAGGGCTTCACCGGTTGTTTTTGGCACTGGTATGGCGCCGCATATCCCGCAGACCCTGTTGTACCGCGGGCAATGACTCACGCAATGGGTCTTGGTCGCTAGACCACTATGGTGGCTCCCCTCTCTCAAAGCATTCTGCTCCTTTCTTTCCATTCACCTGCACCACTACACTTGTCCCACCTGCACAGCCAGTCTCCCACCATTGGTCTCCGTTTCTTGCACATTCCACCGGGGGTTGCTGACCCAGTTTTCGCACATACTCCCTAATGAGTCGATCTTTGAACTATGGCATTCATGAACGAGCAATTTACATATACGAGTCTGCCTGTGATATCGCGCTTTTGGTCTTGTCACCCGTTCCTCCGCCGTCGTTCCTCCGATTTACGCTTCACGCCACGCTGAATGTTCGACAGTTCAACCCAGAGGTCTGTTTCAAGATAGGCGTGAATAAGGGATGTGGTTGGGTATACCCTCGTCTTCCTCGTCGCTGTCGCTAAAATCTACATCTCCCTCCGCCAAATACTCGGAATCGTATGGATCGCCAGTATCGCCTCCATTCCCTCCGTCACCCTCGCTCATCCCACCCTCCCCAGCAAAATCCCACACGTGCAGATACGACCTGTCAAGGTCTGACAATAGGTTTGTTTCAGCAGCAGCAACGCAAAAACGGCGGTCGAATGCAATGCTTTGGATGCGTTTGATGCGTTTGTCGATAACCATCCGATGTGTAGGTATTCCGTCGCGTGTACTCCAGATCTCAAGTCCGCCGATACTGCTAGAAATAATCTTGTCGTCGTCGTGGCGAAATACGACCTCAGGGAAGTTCGTGTCCTTGTCAATGATGTGGAATACATGAGCCGGTGATTCGATATGGGCCAGGTCCCAGGAAGTCAAGTTCCCGTCGTACGAGGCTGCAACGAGGGTGTTAACGGACAGAGACATCTCGCCCATCAGGTTGGACGTGGGGCCAACCAAAACGCCAATGGCCGACCCATTTTCCAGCGACCAAATGCGGATACGCCCCGATCGCCATGAACCAGAGAAGACTCTCTTTCGGATAGGGTCCAGAGCAACGGAATGCACTATATGGACGAAGCGGTCAGGATAACCTGACCTCCATAACGATCACCCTTACTCACCTTCTTCGTTATGCCCAATGAGAATGTGTTTACACTCGCCAGTCACCAGATCCCAGATCCGGATGGTCTTATCGTAGCTGCCGGACGCGATGATTCTGCCGTGCACCGCTATCGCTTTCACAATATTTGTGTGCCCTTCGAGCGTCTGAACGTAATATGGGTTGTTCAACACAGCTTCATTCCGCTCTGCACCATGATACCTGGGGCTGTCGAGACCCGGGATCCGCCATATGATGAGTGACCTGTCCCAGCTTCCTGATACCAACATATGACGCTTCGGCCACTTCTCCTTCACCCCCGATCCGTCATCCGCCTCCATCCACACAGGTTTTACAATGGCAACCTGTGACACCGAGTCTTGGTGGCCCGTGAACGTGTGGGTGTGCTCTAGCGTCTGCAAATCCCATATACGGACGGTGGAATCGAACGACCCACTGACAAGCGCGTCGTGGTAGTGAGGTTTAGCGGAATGTCCATTGGCATGATCGTCGGTCATGTGCGCCGGAGCACTTTGCCTTCGTGAGCAGACGTCGAACGCCCTAATATGGCCACTAGGACCTTGGAGGAGCTCAACACGTTCGGGGTGAAGCGGGGAGTATAACGATATTGTACCATCGTTGGACATAGTGATTATACGACCCCGAAAGAGGCGGAGTGGACCGGCCAGGTGTCTTATCACACGCGCCCGCATTTCCTTCGGAGTGTTCAACGTCCAGCGGTACTGTGTGGTGAATCGCAGCTTGAAAAGGATGTTGTATGGGTGAGGTAGAACCTGGTTGGTGATAGAGCCTGAGTGTCTAGCCCGCAACTTGAAACAACGGCTGACCCAGGCGGCTTCCACCACTCCGCCGCGCCAGAGGCCAGTCTCCCTGAGCTTAATAACCC